>PNEQ01091633.1:17580-95758 GCA_003012365.1 Medauroidea extradentata | reverse complement strand
CGTATTGCTTAAGAGCCATACCGACAAATCGACATAAGTATCGGTCCGCCCCGAGAGGACAGCAACGACGTGCTACCCGGACAAAAAGACTTGCAACTCTTTCATTATCTAGTAACATAGTATCCAGAACTTGCACACAGCAACAATAGACGACTAAACACCCGCAGAAACAGTTAATAAATAAAATATATTTAAAAAAATCAAACAAAACGAACGTCGTAAATTATAATTTAAAATAGTATTTATTGTTAAACTAGATGTTTAATTTTGAGAACGGTTAAATATACAGAATGTCCCACTACTCCGGTCTCATGTGACAATTCACATTCTGCATGTGCAGAGCTCATGGCAGCCATAAATCTAATAATTTGTTGTTGTAATGGCACATGGAGGTCAACACACTCCGTTTGTAGTACATCAGCACACTATTTCACTACTACAATGTTCCATATTTCACTTATTTCTATTTCGTATGTGAAACCGAACTTATGGTACACCTGTGAACAGGAATGCCCATCCCTCCAAGACGCAATGCACAAATCGCAGCTCCCCCCCCTCAAAAAATCGCTCCCCAAAAAGACTCAAAACAAATTTACTACGAGTTACACTTCAGTACTGGAGAGCTATTTAGGCTACCATTTCGTAAAAACAATCGTAAACAAATACAACTCCTCTAGTTTTTACCTACTTTATAGGTAATACAAAAATAGCACTTTTACAGTCATGGAAACATTTTCCGGTTTTGATTTAACATTTTATTCTTGAAAAAAAATCCCCCCCCCCCCCCCTTCCGATCAAAAAAAATTCTAAATGCGCAACTTGCGCAATGATTCCTCCCCCCCCCCAACTCCTTGTTGGCACCACTGCCTGTATACACTTTGATTGTTAGATAGCTTTGTTTACATTAAAAAGAGTCAAGAAACCAAAAATTATCATCAAGGACAAATTAACTAGGTTTTAAAAGTGCTCACTTTATCCTGAATCACCTATACCATTGTAGGGAGCCCTCAGTACTTGTGTTGTGTTTACGATATGCATGGTCACACTAACTGTGTATATGATAATTATTGCCCATTGTAGCCTAGGCTTAATGGTTGCACATATAACGGTAGTCAGTCAGGTTGGGGATTTGTCTCTGGGACGGAGTCAGGGAAGGCGAAGTCGTGCCTCCTGGAGCAAGGCTACAACACGCCCATCGCTTGTCTTGTCGACGCCGCGCAGGTAACAACTTCCATCAGGAGCCTCAACCTTCCCCGCACTTCGAGGTGGCGTTCACCTCCCGTTGACCCGTCCGCGGGGAGCGCGCGGAGTAATTTATGTGCCGGCCCGGGCCTACTTACCAGTCGTCCTCCGCCGCGGGAAGATAGATCCCGAGTGTTCCCTCCCTTTCTCTCGCGCGCCGCGCCTCGTAGTGGTGTCAGATGCGTCGGATAAAGCGAAAAATAACAGTGGTGCCATGTGGTAATAGTAAAAGAAAAAAACCGGCTCTCGGGGCGTAAATCACTCGGCAATGGTGGGAGGGGGTATAACTTACAGCTTCTTGCGACCCATGTAACAATCGCATCTCTCAGCGGCAAGAAGCTGATGCCGACTGTGTGGGGCACCGCGTGTCACGTAACTTTACCAACGACATGTTTGGCTAATAACCTTCTACACGAACTCCCCCCTCCCAGCAATCCTCAATTTATCGTACACGTCCAAGCTCTCTTCCCCCTAGGAGTGTTTAAGGACTTAATTTATTTTCGAAACACGGTCCTGTTGCGTCATCTCTCACTAAAGAGTCCTTTACAAAGCATCTCAATCCATCATCGACCGGCTGCGCCATGAATCACGGGCATAATGGCGATGTTTTTTTTATATAATGTATTCCTCCGCGTGTGCTCAAGCGGGCCGGTGATTAATGAACGCATTATACCCGGCAGAGGAACGGGTAAAGAAAATGGCGGACGTCCACGAGTTTTCACGGATGAAAACGCAACGGACGGCGCGACGCGCGGGACAAGTGAAATTAACGCTATAACTTTTCGTCTGAATGAGTTGTGAACGTGCTGAGAGATTTGACAGGCGAGCGGATGATTTTTTTTTATGGTTGGAATGGTGAGGGGGGAAGACATATACATAACCTCTTTGTGTGCTGGGAAACGTGACTGGTTGATGTGATTGATAATCCACGGACAGGACGTGATATTGCCTAGCACAATGTCAAAACACCATGAAATTTATTATCGCTCAAGACCTGTTCCTGTACGAGAAAATATTTTGTAACATTCAAAGTGTCGAGTTTTTCAACCAGTGGAAGGAATCTGGTAAACTTCGACAGATAACATACATGTCTTCAATCGCAACAGTAAAGATAATTTAAGGTCATGCATGATCCATCATTTCTACTGCGATAGTATTTTTTTTTTTAATCCTAAATGAGAGCAGGCATGGAAAAACTGTTGCACAGTTTTTTTTAAGTTAAAAACAGTGTATGCTATGTTAACGAATTATTTTAAGACAAAATACACAATGGTTCTGCTAATTATGCAATTAAGGAAACTTTCATTAGTGAACGAATTAGCCAAATCTACATAATTTTTTTGTCAAGAGAAATTTAGACTAAATAGTAAAAAGAAGTTATAACAAAACTGTGCAACAGTTTTTCGATAGACTACCTATTCGATTTTAGGAATTAAAAAATAACTATCGTGAAAGCAATAGAAAAGATGGATCATTGTCAAGTTTACGTTTATAGATAATACCGTATCTCCAAAAAATGTAGCGCGGTAGCATTTGAACTTTTTTTTTATCATACCTTACCCAGTGAACAGGAAGTACCTAAATCGACTCAGTTGCAAGCAGAGGTGTATTTAGAACACAATAGGCGTATTTTAGCGGCTGAATTGTTCACAATCTGTTAGGAAGCGTTTGCGGATACTGCTTGCATTTACAAGAGATCGCTAAAATGCAGTCATTCCGTGAACAGAAGTGGCTACCACCATGGAGTTACGAAATTATGTTGTTGCTAATGCCCTATTAGGAATAGACATAGACTGTATAAGGCGAAACACTTTTTCAGGAATACGAATGTTGAAAAATTGACTAACGTGATTTTTTTTATATTTACAACACTATAAACTGTAGAAGGAAAATGAATTATGCAGCTGTATGAAATGAAATGTTAATATGGCGCCATGTTATTTCAAAATAACTTAAGTCTCGTCCATATTGCGCCTAAATACAATTTGTTTTTATTTCAGATTTATTCGAGATAAAACAGGAAATAATGGTTAAAGTAAACATCTTGTGACCAGCGTCCTCCTGCCTCGGTTGCCAGAAACGTGTAAACATGCTCAGCCTGTTTGCATACATTTTTGTAAACAAAGTTGTAAACAGGAGTGCTAAAATTCTCTGTTCACAAAATCTGCTACCAATTCAACCGCTAAAACGCCTAATGAATATGAGGAGAAGGGGAAGCAATATTTTCGTTCAATGCCCCGCAATACTGTGGCCATCATTAAAGTTTACTATATGTAAATAAGAAAATAAGTATAAAATATAGAAAGTCTAAATTTTAAATGCTTATTCGACCCAGAACCTTTAGCACTGAAACAATATTTTATAAAATGTGTCCATTTTCATTTGCCACCAGGAATTAGGGTTGCGGTTAGGAAGAGAAGGGAATAGGGCATTTACTTCTCTGGCCCCTCCTCTCGTTGCAATCTGCTGTTTGTCCAGGACACAAGAGTTTTTCAATTCTCGTGGTTACATTTATGTCATAATTTTATAACTGGTTTCCTTTGTGGTTATATTGAACATTATTCGAAGGCAGATCGGCCTGTCTGAACACTTGATCACACAAAGTTTAGTAGGTAACCAAGCCAGTCCGGCCAAGAGTTCACAAATATAAAACAATAGCGGTTTTGGCATAGACGTTGCAATGACCATTACATTTTTTTTGGGTGCAGCTTTCTATCCCATTTTGCACACCCCCAAATTTTTTTTAGTCAAAAACGTTCGGGGGACTCACTCACAACTCACCATAGTATTTTTTTTTTCACGAAATATTTCGGGTACCCATTTTGACCCTGTACCCCTTTAGCCCCAACCCATTGTTACTTATTTTGCAGAAACCTTAGCAAGCATGAACAATTCACCAAAATTTTTTTTCTCAAAATTTCTGGTTGCCCTGTTCTACCCTTCTACCGCGTTTTGCCCGCAACCTCTAAATTATATAGACTATATATATATATATTTATTTATTTATTGCAGAAATCTTCGTGGTCATATGCACAACAACGCGCAAAAATGTTTCATTCCAATCGGATGAATGGTACAGGAATGCATAGAAGACGGACAAACAAACAAAACATTAATTTTAATATATTAGATAATGTGAGAAAAAGGCGAAGGTAAAACCTACCCCCCTCCCCCTTGTCACTTCCAGCTAGAAAAGACAAAAGTAACGTCACACGGGACGGTATAAGGTGTTTACAAAAATTCACGAAGATAGTGAAGATTATACTGAATATTGGCTTCCGTTTTACAAAGGTAACCCCAGTAAAGTTTACCCGTTAACAAACATACCTTGAGTAGTACTTACTCTGCTGTCTGAAAATAACTATAATTTTCTTCATATGTGGCCATTTTTAAAAATTACAAAATGGGTTTAGTTGTGTGGTTTGAAATCTTTTAGCATATGGCCCATACTATCTAATTTCAGCGTAAATTATGTATTTCGAGTAAGTCAGTTGGTTTTCGTTATTAGCATGTTTTCGCAACTTGCAAATTTTAACTTTGACCTGTCGCTATGGGAAGACTATGAGAGCTAAAATAGTTTCACAAGTGGAAATTGTAGTCACAAGTAACGTCTATTAAGCTAACACTATGTCTTACAAATATAAATTTATGCACTTTTATCACGTGAACGCCCTTAAACTGTTTCATGGAAAGATTTTTACGACGAAATCTGACCTTAGTTCAGAGCAGTATAAATAACTCGATTGTCTCGTCGCAGTCTTCCAGCTGCCACTAATATGTGTGTATATCACGGTCGTAGAAGAACAGGTCTGGACACTCGCCTGGAAACTTGACCCCCTTATTGTTTGGCTGTAGTTCACCAAGTTACCGAGAATATTGTGTTTTATTGGCGCTGATATTACGGCGGTCGGACTAAACTCCGCCCACTTCCTTTCCGCTAAGATAAACAATTTATGAAAACGTATTTTTTATCAATTTATGAAATGCTTTCTTCGCTCACAAATTTTTGAAAAGGCTCTAGCAATCTTTATTTACTTTACGAATTTAATAATGGAAAAAAGTTGACGGAGTTTGAGTCCGACCGCCCGGAAAACAGCGCCAAAAAGTATGACATTCTCGGTAACTTGACGAACTACAGCCAAACAACAAGGGGGTCAAGCAAAATACATTGGTAGATAGGCAAGTGTCCAGACCTGTTCTTCTACGACCGTGCCCAAGACTAAAAAGGTTTATTCATGAATAGGAAGGCAAAAAAGTAATCACTTTTGAATTTTTTTTCTCCGTGGTCGTGCTGACTTTTCAGGAGTTCTGTAACATTTTACTGATTTTCACACCCTTGATTGTCTAATCTTCATAAAATTATGAATTTTGTTTATAGATATTTACATAAGTTTCATTCTTATCAAAAATCATCTCGATATCTAAAAGGGTTTAAAAGATACAGATACTTAGTTGAAAACACGATTTATTTATATTTTTTAACGGTTTTCACTGTTGCATTTCGAAAACTACCGAATTTACTTTTTAGATAGTTACGTAAGCTTTATTTTAAAACAAATATCATCTCGATATTTCAACAGGTTTTGGAGGCACGAATAATTAATTGAAAATACATAAAATTTTTAAACGGTTAATGATTTGAAAATAAATTTCCGAACAGTCGCATTTATTTAATAAGGCATATGCATATTTACGAATGATTGTTTCTTTTATTTGCATGCAGAAATTCGCTATTATAATATTAGCCTAAGAGAAAATCAGTCTCTAAATGTATAAATTGTTCATTGAAACCATAGGAAACGGAGATATAAGAGTATGTATGCCTTTTGTTAGTGTTTCAGATCACGTCGTTAGTCACATGTCTCACGCTTCGGTAATGGTAAAATGCTCCAGTTTCCCGTATTGCCCTTCTGCGATGTTTACCCACACATGTTAAACCACTTTCTATAGGTTAAAAGAATGTAAGAATGAAAAAAAAAATTCCGTTTATTAGAAGTCACTTTTTTAAAAGAAATATTAGGAATCTACCTAAACATAACTAATAAAGAAAAAAAGTATAGCTGTAGTTATACAAATTTATTAAGTGTTTTAAAAAATCAAATGGTAGAGTTTTAAAAAAAACATAAACAAAGTAATATTTTCTCTACTAAGTACAAATTTAGGTATTTTAATAAAAATGTATATTAAAATGTAACATTTTTAACACATGTGCTTCATGAGGTATAAGCCCCCAGAAGTAATAACTTCTCTTCTAGTCACATATTTACGGATTTTTAGCACAAGTCTTAGGTTAGAAAACACATAGACGGTTCTCGGGAAAAGTCCCACTGCTACCAACATAGCCATACATCTATCACGTTTACAGATAGCTTAATTAATTCACGGTGTTATGTACTGCGTTTTATTTCTTCCCCCCCCCCCCACCGCCCTCCTACCCCACACACGCACAGCGTGCGACAGCAGCTGAAATATAAACGACGACATTTTATTCACATTGTTAATAAAACCCGATGACGCACGATGTCGCCGCTGAAATATGGCGTTCCGATTCGCTCAATTTCCCTCTCCCCCCTTCCCACTTCGCGGGCCGGATGACAAAAACTGATAAACCGTTGAAAATCATATTAAACTGGCGCAGTGCTGCCCTCCAGCGACCATTGAAAAATTATCGGGCCACCGTCAGTTTTCGCGAATAATTCATCCGACCCGATCCAGTAATTAACAAAAATGAATTAAAATTAATTGCGATAGGGGTCCCGGCAGGTTCTGCTGGTTGAGCCCGGGGGGGGGGGGGGTTATGAGAAGTGAGGAGAAGGGGGGGTTGACGCCACGTATTTGAGCGCTGGTGAAATCAACGCTATCTGCTGGGGACAAAATGTCCCGCTCGTGATACCAACTAATCATCATAAAATTACCAGAGGGACTGAAATATTTCCACACATCTGTCAGAACGAGACTTTTTCCCCCTCCCCCTTCAGCGAAGCTTCAAACTCGCTGTACGCGGAAACAGACTGACATTAACTGCCACGTGTACATTTTGTATTTTTTTTTTTCGGACGCAGTTAACGGCTTTTTGACACCGGTGATAATAAAGTTGCTGACAACGTATTTGCATTTTCAATTTTTTTTTTGTTTTATTTTTAAAATATCATTGGTTTATCACGTTTTACACTCCGACGTCACACTAATGTCGTTCCTGTACTTCCGCGAACTTCGTAAATTTTCCATTTTGCAGCATATTTTGATTATTATGAAGTATGGTGTGATATGATGATTTTTTGTTGCATGTGAAATTCTATTCTGGATATGAAATTAAAATAAATGGGAAAAAAATAAATTTTCCCCTGGACTGGAAAAATAATCACTCATTAGTTTGTGGGTGCGGTCACATAACGGAAGGAATAAAAAAAATAAAAAATACATTAATATTTTTTTTTATTTTAAACAATGAAATCCAATTTCATTTTAAAGTAAAAAAAAAATTTTTCGATCGCTATTTTTTAAAACAGATTTGTGCTAATACAATATGTATATACAGTAGGTTGTTTTTAGCAAAAGCAGCACAGTGAGACGTTTTGAGATTACACAGTTTTAGTCTGTGAGTCAAGAGCCAACGGACCTGAATCTACTCCATTGATTTGTTTTATGATATTAATGATATCGCATATATTCGCAGGTTCATCATCCGTGCATATCTGTGTACTCAAGCATGCAGTAGTTGGTCATTTCATTGGATACTCGCTAATTCAGTGATTCCACATTATTAGGGATGTTTAGAAATGATGGAATTGCGCGAAAATGTTTTGTGCCAACATACCTTTGAAAAGGCTGAAGTTTCTGCAACATTTAATATTGGGTGATCAGGGGTGAATTTAGTAAGGGGGGGGGGTCCCATGGGCCTCCCTCTTTGGATCTTTCATGTATAGTTTATCTGTAAAATATTACACATTTTTAAGTGGTACATTAAACAGCAACATGTTGTACCTTAAAAACTAAATTTTTCCCAGGGAGGGCCCCCGGACCCCCCTCCCTTTTTTCGACTTGGAGTGTGGACATAGGAACTTTTTGGGAGTGGACTATACTCATGATCTTCCAAACCTGGAGCTGGATCCGCCAATGTGGGTGATGTCATAAACGTTGTCTCTAGACCAGTAATTGGCTTCAAATACTACAATAACGAGATTCTTATTGGCTCAGTCAAATAGGACAGCAGCTCCACGTACAAATGAAAGCCAGTAATATTTTGGTAAGCTAAACGTTCGTTGAAATCCAGAAAATAGTCAATTTTTCCCTCTATAAATCATCATCTCTAGGGATTATGATAATTCACGACAGTAATTCACTGTTTGCAAGGCTTCCAAGTAATGTTTTCATTTTCGTTACTGTTGAGTCCCCATTTGGATGGGTTAGTGCTAATTATGATGCGTAGAGATCGGAAAAATTCGTGGGCTCACTGACGTGCATGTTAGTCTCCAAGAACATCTGTGTATTCAAGCAGACAATTTATTAGGGACCCTGTTTTATAACGAAAAGAATTTTGCATCAGTTTGTTTCAGTACCTTACGTGCACATCTGCAATTCTGCTTCATGGTTTTCGGCAGCATGTGTGTGTGAAGAGCCGTATATCATTTGACTGAACCAATAACAAAAATTTTCCTGCAACACTACGTGTCTGTGATTTCCCGGTAGAATCCCAAGCCTCGCGACAGTTAAAATATCCTATCACTGACCGCGAAGCAAAACTGCAGATGTGCACGTAAGGCGAAAGCAAGGTCCCTAGCCATTATCTGCTCACTGGTTGCTCGATGACGCAGAGATATGGGCCTGCATTTAGTTGCTCCTCTACTATTGACTTCCGGGAAGTGTCAAATAAGTCACGAGCCGATTGCGAAAGTGGCACGAACTTACAGTTACTGTAATTCTAGCTTGGGGACAAAAGAAAACGCGAATTTTTTTAAGGTCTCTACTAGTGCGTTATGGTTGAACGTCTGTGGTTTGTCTGTGAATATCTACCACCTGGCACACAACCATCAGCCAATCATGTATGGCGCAGGACGTTTGGCTACTTCGGAGAATCCGCCGACAGAAATAATTCTCTCACTTTTGTACCACCTTTACACGTTATTATGCCTGTTTTTAAGTGCTTCTTCATTACAGTATCAGCACCCACCCAAGCTGTGATGAATGCGTTAAATGCTAGTTGCTGGAACTTAGGGCCGATTGCACAATCCTACCGAGTAAAATCTAAGGCCTCTCTGAGTGAAACGTGAGAAATTTTCATTGCAGACGAAACATGAGTGAAATCTAAGGAAAAACTGAGCAAATCTTAAGTTGTCCTCAGACCTTCCTTAAGATTTCCTCAAGCTGCAAATCTATCATGGCGGCTGTAAATAGAGGTTAGAATGCCACATGGAGGAGAATAATATTCTTATTTTGTATTAATTGGTAACATTTTTGAGAAGGAACATAACCATGATGCAGCCTAAAGGAAAGACCGCACTAGCATCTATAACATAATTTATATTCTTGAAAATTTTTATATAAAAGGGATGTCGTGTTATTTAATGTCACTTTTGTTTTCAAACTAAATGGTTACGATGCAATTTTATAAACAAAATCTACGACGTATTTTATTATTTTTAATTGTGTTTTTTCAACTTTACAGTAAGCGAATCACTTTAATATAAATTATCAAACCGCTGTCATGTAAGTTTTGTGCGTTATACGAAGAATAATACTCATTTTAGCTCAATTCGCAATTTAATACATGAAGATAAATTATTTGTCTCGAGAATATTGAGGTAACACTTCACCTCAACTGAGAAATCTTAATTTCCTGACTGTGTAATGCAAACGAAAAATTCTCAGGCAAGTTCTCATTAGTTTCACCTTCACCTCAAGATTTTACTCATATGATGCTGTAATCGTCCCTTAAATTTGTTAAATTTCTAGATCATGCTCGAAAGAAAACGCTAATTTTTCAGATCTGTTATAATATCCCAAATCACCTGAAAATGAGACCCTCCGTTGTGAGATATGGAGCGAACTAATAATTATTGGCGAATATGATTTTGTACCGAATTGTTTCAATGGCATACTTGATATGTACACTGTCAAGCAAACACGCACCCAAGTAGCACAGAACACACGAACATGCATTAGGTCATTAAACATTTTCTGGACCGTAAATAATTGCTGAAACCAACTAAATATTTTACTTGCATCGATATACAGCATGAGTCAGGAAGGAGTGTATTAAATTTTCGTGGTAATAGTGAGAAAGAAAATCAATACCGTGTTTTCTGTTTGTATGTAAAGTCAACTATCGTGGGAGTAATTCAATCTAAAAATCAGCTATTAAAATTATTTTCCTTATAAACTAAAAAAATTACATATTTATGTTTCGTTGTTTTGGCAGTATTCAGGGTGCTGTTGTCTAATATAAACTGGTATTTTATTTTATATTTAAAGAAATTCACTTTTATAGTCGATTTTCATGATTGCATTTTCCGTACAATAATTCACTTGACCGCCAAATTGAAAACATACTTGTGACATGCTATATTCGGTGGGGCTCAGTCACATTTTGTGATAGGACAGAACTGTTTTCCGCATCGAGAAGAAAGAAAATAGATAAATGAATAAAATTGCAGGAAACAATTTGTAAAAATAGACGTTCTCGAGTGTTTTCAGTGGGTAAAAATGCTTACTTGCTCTTAGTATTGAGAAAACTGCCTAAAAGAACCTTTAGCAACGTGCGCGGCACCAAGATGAATAAAAAAGGCGGTGTTGACATATATGTTAATTCAACAGTTGTTGAGCGACACTGAATGTAATAACATGTAAAACCCTTTGCTTGCTGCCGTAAGAGCTCTGAGGTATGTCTTGTTCTAAGAGGCTGATTTCGAAATCAAGCAGGTAACCCATCTTGAGCTGATAATCCTCACCGTGGTGAGGGCTCGCGGGCGATGCCAACTTTATCTGTGCCAGGCGACGTTGGCAGCCCTGGGCGGCGGCGTGTCCTTACCAGGACCAGCGTGTGTTAATTGGACGTGGGTCGCATCGCGGGCCCGCCATCTACCGCACGGCCCACGCCCCGCGGATCGGAAAACTGTCCGTCATTATCGTCCGTGCTTCGCCGGCGATCCGGACATGATTAATCGGCGCGGCGCGGCGCGCAGATGAAAATCCCCCTCGGAGGGATAAATAAAACATGGCCTCTGCCGGATTGTTCGGGCGGCTTCTCTCCCACTTCTTCATCTCCCGAAACGTCTCATTACCATGACAAGGACCTGCTTGATTCAACATCCGGCTCCATTCGTTACGAGAACGTCAGACAAGCGCCCACGTGGAAATCGCAAGGGGCGTGCATACAAATTACCGTATCGTGATTTAGAGCGTACATTGTTTTCTTTTTGGAGCGCTGTCTGACATTTACATTTCGACACGTCGCCCAACTGCCCCGGCATGATCTATTATACCAAGTCCGCCATCTCGTAAGGCCCTGGATATAATTGCAATCATTGTGTGCAGATTTCGCCCGTATATTTCTTCCTCTCTCTCTCTGTCTCGCTCGTGAAACGCTTTCTTTTACAAAAAAAAAAAAAAACATTTTGAATTATAGATCTCTTTAAGTGATGTCATTTCAAACACACAACTCAGGCTTGTCATGTAACGTGTTGCAAGACAAAATAAGGTGAATAACAGCCAATTATAATAATACATAACTGAATGCAAAAATGTTGTGTTTCATAAAATGTCACTTTGACAAGGTTTAAGTGCTACATATTTAAGGGAGATTGATGGTTCTTTGCTGAGCTTGTCTTATAAATCAGGGAATGGATAAATATTTTTACGTTTCTCATGTTTCATTCATCTCTTTGAATTACATACGCGTTTGGTTACTCTGTTACTTTTGATACTACTGTAGTAGTTTGAGTAAGTAGATAAATATTTCTTGTCAATTTTTTCCTATTACAAAATAAAGGAAATATTGCTGTTGCTAAAAACATAATTTTAAATCTAAACGTTTTTGAAAGTTGATATGGAAAAACTATAAAACAGCAATCCTGTATAGTAATATTATTGAACTTTATGAGCAAAAATTTATCCAGAACAACGCGTTTGTTAAGCGTAGTGAATGATTTTTTAGAAATACACTACTCGAAATGATTTTTGCTGAGAAATTTTCTAAAACCTATTGTCTAAGGCTGCTGTTATTTGATTTTTGTAAATTGGCTTAGAGAACCTAAAATTTTAAACTGAGGATTTTAGCGTTAAATTATGTACCATGCGCGTTTGCGTTTTTGTGTGTGCATACAATTTTGACCTGCTAGGTAACTTACTGTAAAGACGTAAGAAAATCTACTAACCAATCTAAGTAGTTAAATCTGTCACTAAAAAATAAAGTAATAATGAATTCTGTAGCAAGTTTTTGTCTGGATGAGGAACACCACGGGATGCGTTTTGTTATTGCTTCTGGGTCGGCCTGGTTTCCAAAACGATCTGTACAAATAAAACAGCCGATTGGTCCGATGCCTTCATTCCAGTCGAGAGTTTCGGAATATCATAGTGCGTGTTCATAAGATGGCCTTTGTGACCGTCGGAACGAAATGAAATTTACTGATGACTCGATTTAAGGGTAGGCCTACACAAACACACACACTCACGTGCACACAGAGAGATACTAGTCTTATAAGATAAGGAAGGACATTTATGGAAGAAGATTATGATGTTACTGCAAGACCACAACTACCACGTTTTTTAATATAAAAAAAATGTATGTCGTATATTGTTAAGAGTTATTGCTACATTTATTTTTCCGTTGATGTAGTATAGTACGCTTGTCGTTTTGGAACTGAAATAAAAACTAAAAAAAAAAAAAAATTGACGTTAATAATTGTAACATTTATCTGTACGTAAAGTGCACATTAAATAGCATATTTTTAAGTTGTTTTCATACATTCATTTAGTCCCAAATTTACAAGTTTTCCTTACGACACCAACGAAAAAATATATGTGACAACTGCAACAACATAAGACACATATATTTCTTAAACCAAAAAATATGGTAATTTTGGTGTTGCAGTAAGATCTTTAAAAATGTACAACTGTTTAACTACACACGGTGTACCCATTGCAATTCTGAGGTTTCCATTCGTATACGCGTAAGAATAAGTTACAGAACAATTGGCATGCATCTTGCAGCAGCAGTTTAGGTAATACGTTGTGTTTAATGGTTTCAGCGGTTGATCTTAAACTTCTGACCTTTACTGAGCAGGCACCACCATATCAAGGGTATTCTCCCAGCTTAACAATAATTCTGACCGACCACGAGGGTGCATAAGTTACTTTCACACATTCAGACCAGTGTCGTCTGGTCTCGCGCTCTTCAAGAAACTGTGGCACTAATATCGCAGATTGTTTTAATATCTCCCTGATCCAAGATTTAGCAAGAATTATTTGAAATGTTTTAATGGAGTCATAGGTAATGTCCTTACTTTTCACTACGCACGTTGCATAATTTAAGATAATAATTGTCTGTCACCATGTAATAAAGACTAAACAACACCTTGAGGGGCTTAGAGTGACGGTGGTGTGAGTCAACTTTATTAAGAGGTGATTTTTTTCATTGCTACTAAACACTGTTTAAGAGAAATCTCCGTTACAACTATTACACTATATTTACTAAATTTTTGGAGTAATATTCAAGTACTGTAAAGAAACGGGCGCAGTATTTTAATATGTAAAAGTAGTTAATCGTTTTTGTGAAAATTACTTTACGTGACTTACACCACTATCAATCATAAACCCCTCAATCGAGTACAATAATACGCTCCTAATAGTTAAATGTATTCTTCCTAAAGGACGTTGTCAAACACATTGTCAATGTTTATGTGAAACAATCCTCAAATCTTGAGAAACTAAAACTGTTATATGGACGTACAGTAGGTCCGGTAACGCGCCGTTTCTGCACAACAGTTGACAATACATGACGCACGGTTGATAGCGCGCGGGCAGGATCGTGCTGCTGTGGAATATCAACACAGCAGTCCTGTACAATGAGAAAAAATTGTAAAATACAAGTTAATTCGTTTGAAACAACCAAGTGGTAGGGATATTTCGATACGTACGGACAAATGTGTGGTTGTCACAACCAAACTATTTGTTTGAAATATTTTTGTTATTTTAACCAAACGACGTGGTTGGTGATATAATACAGATATTGTTAAATAAAATATACTTCATTTAGTCCATCAACCATTAAAGTATACCACATTTTAACTGTTTTTCTTGCTCTGATCACGAAAATAAGTTTATTTGCACAGCAACGTTTATACAAATAATATTAACGTATAAATATATATATAAAAAAAAGATAAGAATAACAGGCGTGTATACACAGAAAAAAATTTTTTTGTACTTTTACAAAAAGGTTTTTTGTAACACTACAAAAATATTTTGTAAAATTTATAAAAATCTTGTAGACCTACGTTTACAAATTTCTTTGTATTATTTCTGTAAATCTACAAACAAATTTTGTATATTTACTGCTTATAGCTGGTTCACTTTACAATTGTTTGTAGTGTTACAAAAAATTTTTTTTTGGAAACTAGTTTCCAAAAAATGTTTTTGTAAAACGACGAAATTTTTTGTAAAATGTGACAGGTTTTCTATGCTTATTTTGTTTCTAATTGAAAAATTTACTCATTAATATTTATTTTACTAGTTCTTAAAGGTGTTCACAATATTTATAACCACTTAAAAAAGTTTCGAATATCTCAGATTTATTACCTGACAGATAATGTTCTGTTATTAGTTTACAAGATTTTCCTTGTAAATGTACAATTAGTTTTTTACTGTAGATTTGAACCCACAAACTTCTGCTTGTCTACCATGCACGTTCCTACTAGACCATCAAGAATTACAATTAATTGAATGAAGTTTTACATTCACACGCTTGTGACATGTAACTTCGAGATACTCCTGATTCTGCAAATCTGGCTGACCCTCGCTGTTTTCTTCTCCGTAGCCTTTACAAAATTGCACACAGAATATGTGACAACATACGGGTAGCACGAAATGGAAACTAGAATAAACTCGTGTGCACTCAGCAAAATATTTTTAACCGTTTTAGTTCTCTTCAGTCATCTAACCTACCGTAACAAAAATTAATACTTAAAAAGAAAATTTACGTACCTGTACTAAAAAAAAAAAAAAGAGGCAAGTTTTGTGAACCATCGTGTGTGTAAATGCGAACATGTACATACCAAATAACTGCCATTACAAGAAAGACTACTTGAACGGACATATTTCGTCGCTTCCAATAAAATCGTTTCTTTGTTTAATATCCGCCATGTTTAAATTTACCAAGGCTGTATAGTAAGCCATAAATATGGTTGACTGAAGTAAATATAATAGTAAAAGTAAATAAATAGAATAGTATAAGCAAACTAGAGTTCGTATTTTTAACAAGAATAAATATTTTGGGTAAAATCAAATACACGCATTGTTAAGTATAACATCTAACGAAAAATTTAGTATAACCAACCAAATTAATGTTTGTTTTAAATAAATTACATCATCAAAATTTTACTGTTCGAACAGATTAACGCCAATAGTAACTTCGACTTTACGATTGCCAGTTTAACAATAATTTATTTGTTACTACAAAATTAATATCAACCTTATTTATTTGTTTGTCAGTACAATCCTTTTTTCTCAGTGTAGACTGTACACTACTCCGCTATGTCACTAACTCATATTACATTAGGAATAACCGTGGAAATTGATAGACACGTGTGAAAATATATCGTCGGCACATCAAACATGAAAAAAAATGTTCCAGGTGCCCTCCTCCCCCTAAGAAAAGCTCATTAACACATTAATAACATACCGTGGTATCGACCGCCGAATACGTTGAAGAATTCCTGATGAATTTCTGATTCATTCGCACCCCGCCACAATAATGGCATTTCACAGCAGCATGGTCCATAAGCCAGCGCGCTATGAATCGTACGTCATGACTGTATATTGCCTACTGTAACTCAGAAACTGTGCGTTTTCGGACCTATGTCCTTACAACATTTTTTGTTCCACTACATGTGAAGATTATTTCCCCAAAATATTCGACATGCAATTTGATAACATCCTGTGTAAATCATTGCCTTGTAATTCGTAACATCTTTGGGTAACAATACGAAATTTAATAAATTCAACGTAATAGGTGACACAGCTTCTTAAAAGCCATCGAAACTGTTCCGGGTGATGCGAGCTTGCCGACCTGCCGGTTGACGCCAGTGGAAGATGAGACAGTCCGCCCATACGCTGTTTAGACGAAGTGACTTTAGGCCAAGTGAATTTTAGGTCAAGTGACGTTTAGGCCAAGTGACGTTAAGGCCTAATGACTTTTAGGCCAAGTGACGTTTAGGCCAGGTGACGTTTAGGCCAGATGACGTAAAGGCCAGGTGACGTTTAGGCCAAGTGACGTTTAGGCCAAGTGACGTTTAGGCCAGGTGACGTTTAGGCCAGATGACGTTTAGGCCAAGTGACGTTTAGGCCAAGTGACGTTTAGGCCAGGTGACGTTTAGGCCAGATGACGTTTAGGCCAGGTGACGTTTAGGCCAAGTGACGTTTAGGCCAAGTGACGTTTAGGCTAAGTGACTGCAATACAATAAAAATTTTAGGCCTAGAGACTTTCAGGCCAAATGGATTTTAGGGTAAATGACGCGTTTTGAGTCCATCGTGTTACCCAGGAGGGATGTAGTGCTGCTACAGTGTCATAAACCATTTATCACACTAGTTTCAGTATTTTATAAACCATACGTATATTAAAACTAATGACGTAATAATTTATTTAGTTTAAAAGTGTGTGCTAACTTTTTTTATTGGTAGATTATTTATTTTAATTCCGATGTTGATTTAGTGCGAAGTAGTTTCAACGTGCTCGTGAACGTCCAATAAACAAAAAATAATTTTTATTTGTGCTAACGGAAGCGAGTGGTTTGTCTTCCCACGCGGAGGCGGCGCGGTAACTCCAAGAAGTCTGGGGGTGGGGGTGGGGAGGGGGCTTGCTACCCCTTCTCGGCGGCGTGCATATAGCTGTCAGGACGGTAAATGCACCAAAATAAAGACGTATTTTCTCGAGGCCATACTTCTCTCTGGTCGGGAACAGGAAATTACGTTTCAGCGCAAGACTTCGGGTTGTAAATATTTGAAAACAGAGTCCCCCCTTTTCCCTATCTCTCTCTCTCCCCCTGTCTTCTTTTCCAACCACTCCCTCCCCCCACGTATTTCTTCTCCTCCGCCACACACTTCCCTTCTACCGAAGCACGCGAAGCCAAACTTCACACTCATAAATATTGGAACCCCCTTCCCCTTTCTCTAACAAACAACACCACCCCCACCATTCTTCGTCTTTCCTTTTCTTATTCCTCGTATACCGTGCAAGATTTATACGAAAAAGGGCGGGCGACCCCGCGGGAACCATCCACGAAAACATGCCCGGAAAATTATCTGCATATTTAATCTTGGAAATTTAGCACAAATCATTTGCAATATCGTAAATCTGACTCCCCCCTCTCCCACGGCCGCGTAACGACCCGAACACTCCCCCGCCACCCCTCCCCCTCCAACATATAGTTTTTTCCCAGTTTTCCTTTTCAAATTAGGGGAGGAACCTGCCTTTGTCGGGCGAGTTAGGTGTTATCCTGTTTGTGGTGATTGGAAGTCTACGTTTTAGACATCCGGATATCGGCTTTCCTCGTCGAGCGCACGTCCGCTGTCGAGCTGCACTGTTTTATTTCATCAAATTACGTGTTTAGCAACTAACTGACAAAAATATTTTTGTATAACTTCACAAATATACAAACAATGTACTTAGTTTCATCATAGGCTGCTTTAATGACACAAATATTATGAATATACATAGAACAGTAATCCATTAGGACTAACTTATTTTGTAAATAAGTGTAGCCATATGAGATATATTCGGGAACGGAACGTCTGCCAAGGCATAGAGACAAACATGATATGGCAAATTCAAATCATTGTTTAGTGGTTCTATGCTCGTAGATAATGTATCGCCACTTAAACGATTAGTAGGCAATTTATTTATTGTACGCGTACATACCGTTCAACACATTAAATTGACCCTGTAGTTTAACTAATGTAAGTTAGTAACGTACGTTTTCATTATTGGTTGAATAAAAAGTCAATTCAATCTTAACTTCACCAATTCATTAAAAATAAAATGAAAATAATATAATGACCCTTAAGAAATGCTCCACCTACACGTCGACTAAACTCAACGGCATGTCTACTACGTTACGTCGAACAGTTTTCCGACATAATATCGACTGATCGACATACATTACATACGCTAAGTTCGATATGCTTGCCGCCCTGGAAACATTCCTAGTAGCAAATGCAATCATTTTCCAGCTGGTGTTGGCAGAAGCGGTCAACGTTCGCTAATATTATCATCTATTTTCGCTTAAATGGTTGTTAATCAGGCCATGTCAGTAAATATGTTTGTAGTTATACTGAAATAATTTTAATGGCGGCAACTTAGTTTACAAAGACTGACATATTTCGGTATAAGGTCCACAAGCAGACTCAGCAAACTAACCCACAAGCATCTGAGTATAATAAGAATGCTTATGGTATACGTGTGTTTAATGTGTGGGTGCTTTCATTATATGTAATTTGGATGCCACGTGTGGCCGCGGGTGCATTCCGAATGTTTTTACTGTCTGTGGTCTGCTTACCACAATCAGATTTGCACAAGTGGGCCAGTTGATGTTTGCTATTTGGAATATAGTCTGTACATTGTAATTTTGCTTGAGTCTGACTTTTCCTTTCTGAGAAGAGTTTCTGTTGACAGGATTGCAAAGTCCTTGTTGTACAGAATGTCACAATGGGCCTACGGTGAAGACCAAAGAACCCGCCAGGCATCTTTGCCGGAATACAGTATGGACAGGAGTTGTGAAAAACCGCGAGAATAGTTTCTGTTACCGTATTATTCAAATCAGTGTAGCTTCGCTTTGTATGGTTGGCCGACGGATATGTGGCACGGTTTAGCTGTCACAAGAATATTTACATTGGCCCAATCAAATACGGAATCACCCAATATCAAGGAATGAAATGAATATACTTGACCTACCTTGAAGCTTAACAAATTGTATTCTTTCCCATCCGCAAATAACCATCCATATGTATAGAATACATTGGCTTTGGGTAGCTGTAAAACTCATTAGGCATCCAGTAGAGGCTATCTGATGGCGACCGACAACTCGGCCAGTACCATTCCAAACATGCGAACAAGTGGAGTGATCATGATGTTTAATGCCATGAAAATTTCGTGAGTTGACCAAAATAAGGCTTGACTGCAGTCTCTGTGTATTCTCGAGTTTCAGCTGTTTACTGGTTGCTGATATACTGAGTATAATTCTACCCCAGGTGCTGTAGTTAGGGATTTGCTGAAGTTTTTATAGCAGATAGATAAAACAGTTCCTGCTATACTGTGCTACGCTCCGATTGGTCTGTTTCGGCTCTTGTTACGCGTAACTTCACGGGTGAAACTCAAATTAAAAGCTAATCTTAAGGCGACCGCCTACCCTACGCTTCAAATGCGTTTCAGTGTATTTGCAAACAGTTTTTTTCTACGAAAATATTCCACATGTGCTTATTGTGCCAACATACGAAAAGAAAACAAACTTCAGACAAGGTCGGAACCTCATTGTTAAGACGCTATGTTCACTAAAAACACTATTTCTAAGCCCCCCAAAATGGCTAAAAACGGCCTTTTCAGACTTCCGTACTTCAAAATGTACTAACCGGATGTATGTGAAAATCAGATTGCGACCTGCACTGAACTTAGTTGCAGACTTTCCACAAATAAAATTATATGGTACCCACTTAATGTCCCATATTAAAAACCGCTCGGCGGGAATCTTGCATGCTAGTTCAGCGCTTGGCTCGTTGAGGCTACGCGGCATTTGATGCGCGCTTCAAGGTCGACCTTACTGCTCCGTCACTTTTGAGCCTCTCACGCGCGGGTAGGCGGCGCCCTTAATGTTCAGAAATGCAACACGGCCAATTAACTTGGTGCACACGAGAGACGGCTCACGAGTGTGCATCTATCGTCCGCTTTACCATAAAGTATGCGCCCTTTCTTCAGGAAACTATCGCTTTCGTAGTTTGCAAAAGATCATTGAAAATAAACGTCGGCCGTCAACACGCGCAGTTGCAGGACCAACCCCCATCGCGTGGGCTCAGCTGATCGCCGTGTAGAAGCTCTCTCTGTGCTGTGTACTCGCGACACGTGATCCGGTCTCCTCCGTGGCTTCCTACCGAGTATCCCTCGAGCGCTTACCTACGGCCGCACCGGCCAGCAACACCCGCCTAAACTCCCTAGGCCAATCACAGGCCAGCTCGCAGACAATGGCTGCCACCGGTCTCCGTCACCCGCGCCGCGTTTATTATTTTCAGTTTTTTCTCTGATGACAAATAGGCTACTTACAAACACATAAATTTTCAGCATCTTACAACTGTGATCCAATTGAAATCATTGCGTCTATCGTCGTTTCTTGGGACACCAGGACAACTTTAGACGATTGTTCTGGAAATTTTATTTCGTACATTGCAGTCACAGTAATAAAAACAAACTCATACACAGCCATTAGCTAGTTGCAACAGAATTGAAGAGCCAGGTTTTATGGCCCGAAGGCCAGCACTTTTTATACATTATACTGAACCCTTTTGCAAAATTAATGCATTATTCTGCATGGGTACGTATCGCTTTGTATTTATTGTATGCCACTGTTGCTAGCGCAGAGGTGGATCCAACTCTGTATTTTGAGGGGGGGAGTGCCTTATAAAGTTGATGTCCGTGTGTTAAGGCGTTTCCTAGCCTAAAACGAGACTTTCTGTCTGTGTTATACATAAAATCTATCCTAGCCTATTGGATTGCCTCTCGAACTCTTCGAGTCTTCGGTGGAAATTTGTTGCATATTTATTTCAGATATCAAGAGCCAGTAGACGTTTTTGTTATTCAGGGCTGCCACATATTAAATAAATATTTCTGAAAAAAAAAAAAAAAAAATATATATATATATATATATATATATATATATATATATATATATATATATATATATATAAGTTTCACATTGCCTTGGTATCTCAAGCTACCCGAGTTGACGGTAACCGAAATATGCGCGTGTTTGCAGTCTAGTTTGACTTGACAGTATTTCAGTTAAACACGCTGGACCTCACATGAGTTCGTCGGCGCTTACATCTGTGTCCCGAGCAAGCTAGGGCGCTCCTTCGCATCTGCTGCCGTTGGAGAAGAGGAAGGGAGGATTTGAAAGGAGGGGTGAGATGGCGGCAGACGCCACCCGCGACAGGAAGAGAAGTTTGTCGGCGTAGATCAAAGGCGCGACGCGGCACTTGGTCCATGTCAGCTTGTCGAGGATTAAGGGGGAGAAGAGGGGGAGGATCCCAAGGGAAACAAACCAGAGCGCGCGCACAGGCATCCTACAGTTCTGCTAGCTCCAAGAAGTGCTGGAGATGGGTGAAGATTGGGAGGGGGAGTCTGCGCTGCACACCTTAAAACTGACTCCAGCTTTAGACAAAGGGGGTTAAAACTTTTTCAAGTCTCCTCTCTCTGTCTCTCTAGCTATATATATAAGTTATGTGTGTGTCACTGCATTCAAAAGTTAACGCCTGACACAAAAACAAAAGTATTATTTAAAATATTTGTTTTGTAACAAGATTTCTCACTTTGACTGGATTCAGTTTCTTGGACGTACTCCATTGCATATTGAATGACTGTCAAAGAAAACTAAACAAATAGAAGAAAACCATAATATAAGCAGAGTTATTATCTGTTTGTTCCTTGTTTCTATTTGACCCGATTTCATTTTGGAATGTCATGTTGTGTATGTATCTTGCTGACTAAAGCATACTCTGCTCATATTATGGTTTTCTTTTATTTGTTTAGTTTTCTTTGACAGTCATTCAGTTTGCAATGGAGTACGTCCAAGAAACTGAATCCAGTCATGCACTCCCATTGCACAGTTCTTTCAAAGATCATATTTCTCACATTACCGAGAACAATCTATTTTATTTCAATTTTTTGTTTGAGATTTGGTAACTTTTCATATACAAGGAATAACTGTTACTCTAGCAGAGGACCTCATCACATGACAACAATTAAAATAGCACTCGTTCGCAATGGTGTATATCCATTCAAACGGTTCAGTTTATAATACTTACCAATTCCTGGAATCGTTTAAAGATCGCGTTAAATAATAATATTGTATACACGAAAAGTTTCAATATTTAATGTTTCGGATGCATGACATAAAACTGCTGTGAAAATAACACCCAACGTGTTTCTCCAAGCCAGGAAAGAAATTAACAAAACACAAAAAATGTTCGTTCAACACATCCCAGGCCCATCAACCAATTTACGAGCTGGCTGCAGTGTTAACCAATTTACAGGTTAGCTGAAGTGCTTACAGCAGAGGCGTTGAGAAACAATTACATGAACGTTGAAAAATTAATTTTTGTTGTTATGTTTCGACTAACTGCTATGGCGCAAACCGCTAAGCTGTTTTGTATGTATGAGAATGTTAATGGCAATGAGTTGGCACCAGTTATATTACCCAACTCCCATTCAGTAAACTGTTAGAGTTCTTGAAACATTATGTTTATAAAAAAGAATAGAAAACTGTTACATGTAGGTATACGTTGCACACGTATTAGGGAGTCTACGGGTTCGTTTTCCGATCCCAGCCATTCTGATTTCGGTTACCCAGGGTTTCCTGAAATGACTCCTGGCGAATGCTGGTATGGATTCCTTGACGTAAGCCATGGCCGATTCCTTTCGCGGTTCTCTGACATTGTTCCGTTCTTTGTGTTTCCGTCCCTAATGAAATTAGCTGCCCGATTTCCCTCCCATCCCACATTATCACAGCAGTGGGTACAGCAGCCTACCGTGCAAACGTGTATGCAGTGTTGCCTACATACTAGGAACTGTATTACTGCAGCCCGTACTTGTTACGAGTTTTATACGAAAACGGTCGGTCCTATGAATTTACGGCAAGGGGACCCTTTTTGCTTATTTGGTCGTGCTTCTTTAAAAAAAAAACAGCATTACATGTCCGTAATTCCTAATGTTATAAAAGTGGCATGCAATAAAAGGGTAGCTGCTCTAGTAATTAGTATTATGATGCGAGGAAGTGATGTACTTATATTATGTATTTCATGATCCCGGTGGCATAAAACAATCTTCTACTTGTCACCATTAAATGCCCATTCATTCCCGTTATTTTACTAAAATACACATTTAAATTTCAATTTTTAAGAGCTCATACCACCTTTAATAATAGCTTAAGGTATAATCTGTCTCGTATATTTTCTACTTGTTTTTTTTTTTTTTATAAGGAACCACTTCTAGAAGATTGCCAGTCGAATTCTTCAAAACTGAAATTTTTAATCGCAAAAGTGACACGGCCTTATTTATTTTCATTCTTATCTGCACCTGACTGTATAATATACACGCAGCTCATTAAAAACCGTCATACTAACTATATAAAGCGCCAGAAAGTTACAGTTTGAAATGCAGGCCCCTCTACTGGAAGAGAAAATATTGATCATTTGTAACACCGGACCAAAAATTACTTGAATTTAAGGTTCAATATTTAAAAACAAATTAACTAAGTCTTTATTTTTGACAAGGAACAACAATTTACGAGAAAATTAAACTGTCTTCCATCACAATAATTCCTATGCTTCTACTGTCGCAAATTTTAATAATTTTGTCTTTAAAAAATTTTAAATTGTTATGTAAATATTTGTTTTTAGTAAAAAACATTTATGGCGGAAGCTTGCGTACATAAATTATGCATTAAACTGTCGTGAGCAAATGTATTATTGTATTACACTAACAACAAAATTAATTGGCGTATTTTATCTCCAGCATCTTACTTTGTCTTAACAAATAACGAATATGGTATTAGTTTCATGCGTATTGCTTTGATATGAACATCACGGGAACAGGGACATCGGTTGGAGCACCCGCCGCCCATCAAGGCTATCCGGGTCCAATTCCCGGCAGGGTCGGCCGCTGGATTTTCGTATGTGGGAATCATGCCGGACGAAGCCGATGGTCGGCGGGTTTTCTTGAGAATCTCCCGTTTCGCCCACCCCTCGCATTCCTGCGGTGCTCCATATTCACATCACTTCACACCTCACCAGCGCTAAATACCTGTGTGTTAAGGCCATGGTCTTTCATTTATTTCAAACAATTGCAAATAAATCAAATACTTTTTTAACCAAAAGCTTTGAAAAAATTGGAGACTGTTTACGGTCATACGATACACAATTTTGCCAGAGCATTTTTTAAAACAATGTACTGTTTGCTATCAAACAATTATTTTGCTTAATTTTGGCTTATTTCGACCACAAAATGTGTGATATTTCAGGGGCAAAAATCTAAAAACAGTTTGAATTATTGTGACAGAAAAATTCAGATACAAACGATGATATATACGTGTCAAAACTGCAAGAATGAATTTTTTATATAGACCATATGTATCTATTTCCGTTAAAATTATATTTTTGAAACCACTGCAAAATTAAAGAGCGAGGCCTTAAGTGCTGACCAAAATACATCCAATTCAATTCACGGGTAATGTTTAAAGCTCCACTTGTTTCTGTTAACATGTAATGGTTTTTTTCCTCGACCTTTCGCATTTATGGTCTTATAACGCCAGTTTGCTTGCTTAAAACTGTGTTTATCGAGTAAATGATCACGTAAACCGGATAAAATTAGCGAACGCAAGTGAATTTTGTCGAGTCAAGTTTTGAACGGGCGGAGAAAATGTTTTACCCTAGCAGATTTAATGTAATTACTTTTCGTAAGATGTTTATAAAGTAGTATTGCAGCTGAGTGTGCTGTGATGAACAGCTCCTGGCAAGTTACTCGTGGACAGTTGCAATCGTAATAATTTGTTGTTACTGTTTGTATCATTTGTGGTTAATAGTCTCTGGTACATGCATCGTGGAAATACTGTACACAGTCATATTTTTTATCTTCGAAGAAAAAAAAGTGGCACGAGTTGTATCGCAAATAAATACTTTTTTGTTACTCACTATGAATTTACAAAGAATTACCTTTCCAAAATTAAAAGGTACTTTAATGATTCTGAGATCTTCGAGTGCCTTTATTTTCAGACAATTTCTTGATAATTTTGCAATTTCTTGAGTTGTCACAAAATATCTGAACTGTCGGTGGATACCGGAGTTTATTTAGTTTTCTATTGACATACGCCGAAGAGTTTCGTGAAACCATTTCAGGTCAATGTAGACTGTAAACATGTACATTAGTCTAACTTTCATCATTGGTCTTAAGTTCATACGAAACGCTCGAAAGAAGATTTAGTGAATAACCTATCATAATTATTGAGCTGCAATAGGCCCTATATTATGTGGTGAAACTAACTACTCGGTGGGGTAAACTTGTAGGTTAGAGAGGAGAATACACAGTGTTTGTAATAAGTTACCAACTGGAGTTAAGTTCTGCTCGGTTACGTGACCAAGATTTGTAGATCAACAGGTTACGTTTGCAAACATTCAGGGTTTAAAGATGGTAAAACTTAGTCGCATATTTTACGCATGTATCATTCGCAGAACCTTTTTACACGTTATTTCATTTGTGCTTTAGAATATATGATATTCGTTTCGTGCTCTTTACTATCAATATTTTGAACAGTTTTCAGACAGTTACACTTCACTAAGAAATTTGATTATGTCTGTTTAAATCCCCCCCCCAAAAAAAAAAAAATTGCCCAGAATCGCGTGATAACTTCAGCTTACCCTGCTTCCGAGTGGAAAGTTTACTCAGGTTTCATTTGATCTACCCAGTTTACTCTCGTCGATTATTACAACCGCGTGTACCTACACGTCGAATACATCACACATCATTAGCTCCGTAGGCATCGCATTTTTAGGGATGATGGTTTATCGCGGGAAACTTGACTTTTTGCTGGGTTTCAATATATGTTCAGCTTATGCTGGCTTTCATTTGTGTAGAGCTATTGTCCTATCTGACTAAGCTAATGAGAGTCCCGTTATTGTAATATTTGATGCCAAGACCCTATTATTGGTCTGCAGACAGTTTTTTTTGTCAGATGTATATCACCCAAGCATACATGTTGCAAAAAACTTTAATGTTTTCAAGGGCACAAAAAACTGTCACCACCATCTCTACGCAGTAGGCCTATATATGTAACATGATGTCAAATGGCGTGGAAAACCACAAGAAGCTTTATTTTGCAAAATAGTGTAAACGCATGGGCGTTGTACAGTATGATTATGTAGTTAAGTGGGATCAGTACCTGCCTGCTTCGAATTCTTCAATTTTCGCTGTAAGTTCCATACAGCGTGATTTATTAAAATTTCCCATCTGATATGGCACAGATATTTCCTTCTTAAGCGTCACCAATTTATCACACCTTCACTACATTTATTAGTTTTTGTCTAGTAACTTTTTGGAGGAAAAAAGTAATTTTTTTCTAAGGAAGGTCATAGTCATTGCATGAGCAATAGAAGTCCAGTAATGCCAACTGTATTCTGTGTTAGAAATTATTCACTCTGCCTTTTCGAAGCATAAAATATTGTGGACAGAGATGATGGTATGCCGAGAAAATTTTTTGTGCCGTAATGCCTTTGAAAACACTGTGGTTTTAGCGACGTGCGTGATTGGGTGTTATACGTCTGACCACGGTCGTAGAAGAACAGGTCTGGCCACTCGCCTATCTACCAATGTATTTTGCTTGACAACCTTGTTGTTTGCCTGTAGTTCGTCAAGTTGCCGAGAATGTTGTACTTTTTGGCGCTGTAATTCAGGCGGTCGAACTCAAACTCCCGTCCACTTTTTTTCATTGTTAAATTTATAAAGTAAATAAAGGTTGCTGGAGCCTTTTATTAAATTTTTGAGCGAAGGAAGTACTTCATAAATTGATAAAAAAAATACGTTTAGATAAATTGTTTTCTTAGTGGACAGGAAGTGGGCGGAGTTTGAGTCTGACCGCCCTAACTGAAGCGCCAATAAAACACAATATTCTCGGTAACTTGGTGAACTGCAGCCAAACAACAAGTGGGTCAAGTTTCCAGGCGAGTGTCCAGACCTGTTCTTCTACGACCGCGTGTCTGACACAACGTAGCTGTCTGCAACATCAAATATTACAATATTGGTACTCTTATTGGCTCAGTCAAATAGGGTAACACTTTCACGTACAAGCCAAAGCCAGTCATAGTTTTATAGGCTGAGCATACTTTGAAACCCAGGGAACAGTAAAGTTTTCTCGCGATAAACCTTCATATCTAATTATAGAAAATGTGTAGGCCACATTATGCAGAATTTCCGTTATTCCAAAATGGCAGAACCCGATCCCCGCTTAAGGCTATTGTCTTTCATTTTGCCTTTTTCAAACAATTGCAAATAACTCAAATATTTTTTTACCAAATACTTTGAAAAAAATTGAGACTGTGTACAGTCATACGATACACAATTTTTCCTGAGCGTTTTAGAAAATAATGTTCCGTTTGCTATCAAAAAATAATTTAGCTTCATTTTGGATTTTTTTGACAGCAAAATATGTGATACTTCAGAGGCAGAAATCTAAAATTTCGTTTGGTGTATTGCAACAGAAAAATTCATATACAATCGATTACATATATGTGTTAAAATTGTAAGAATGAATTTTTTAATAAAGGTGTTAATTTTCGTTTAAAAAAATATTTTCGAAGCAACTACAAAACTAAAGAGCGAGGACTTAAAGACGAATTCCAAATATTCAATAGTGGCGCACCAGAGTTGTCATTGGCCCAGTCAGACGTGAACACGTCAACAAAGAACGTACAATGAGGTCATAGAACGTTGAAAGCTATGTTTCTCGCGATAAAGCAATTTCCCTAATGATTAGATACAGGAAATATTTGCAGGTTCATTGACTGACCTGTGTGGTAGCTTCCAAGAATACCTGTGTGTTCAGGCAGACATAACCTGTTCACTGGCTGCTCGCTGACTCAGTGATACCACATGATTGGTTCTGCATTCACTTACTTCTTTACTATTGGCTTCGCACCAGTGGCGAGGCATGAAGTGTTCTAGGGCAAGCAGTGATTAGCAGTGACTGTACAGAACTCTCAGTTGCGTGTGGAACCATTTGACTGGTAGGAGCAGGTACATTCCTCAGCCAGTAGCATGTAAGAGACAAGGAAGTAATTCTCAGTAATACACCTAGGTCTCAGTAACACAACTGTCACCTGCTCAAAGTGTATAGTCGGATCTCATACTGCTTGCTTTGGAATACGTCTTCGCTTCGCCACTGCTTCGCACCCTCCAGAAGGTGCCAAATACGTCAATGCCTTGTTTGGAAATTAACACTAACTTAACAGTTGCTTGAATTGCAGCTTGATGACCAAAACCCACCTGTTTGTTACGAAAAGATTTCCGTTCATGATAAATTGTTGTATTCTGTGTGCAAACCTGTATCTGTCAGGCCCGCAGCAAGGTTACTTGGGGCCTGGAGCAGAGAAGTGTATTGCGCCCCTAATATCTGAATAAAAATTTTAAGAAAATTATTTGTCGATCATATTTTAGTTATTTGTAAACGTAACGTATGCATTCTTTGCTTAAACAACATTTAGAATTTATTGGTTTGTGGACATACGCCATTGCTCATGTTTTGCTAATCATTTGGGACCTTGGTTTTTCACGTAAAGAATTTGGCCCCTCATTGTTTCAGTGTCTTACGTGCACATCTGCAGTTATGCTTCATGGTTAATGGCAGCGCGTCTATATGAAGAGCCGTACATCATTTGTCTGAGCCATTTACAATAACGTTACTACAACACCACACATCTGTGATTTTCCGGTAGAATCCCAAGGCTCGAGAGAGTTAAAATATCCAATGACTGACCACAAAGCAGAACTGCAAATGTGCACTAAGGCACTGAAACAAAGTGGCGCAAAATTATTTTCGCGAAAAACCAGGGTCCCACTTGATCAAACTTGTGTTGAATGACAAAGTACGAAAAAAGTACAAAAACCAGACGTAAAACACACACAAATACTGAGATAAAAGCAATCCCAGAGGAATTCTGTAAGTTTTTTTTATTTAATTTTTAGTTTGGTTATTATGATTTTTTATTATTTTTTATTAGACAGCAAAGAATTCTAGTGTCCGTCTTTTGTGTCTGGGTATTGTGTCGATATTCGACTGAATTCTAACTTTAGAATTCTTTGTTGTCTAATAATAATAAAATATGACAATAAAAAATTTAAAAACTTACATAGTTCCTCTGGGATTTCCTTTTTCTCTGTTTTTTTTGTGTGTTTTATGTCTGTTTCTTGTTCTTTTCTTTTGTCACTAAACACAAGTTTGATCAGCAAAACACGAGCAATGGCGTATGTCCACAAACCAATAAATTCTAATTGTAAACTCCCATTACAACAAACATTCAATAATCTCATAAACAACATTGTAAAGAATGTTACAGATCGCTTAGCAATATAAACAAAATGTTAATACAAAAGTATGTTACATCTAGAAAATGAAAAAAGATATTTTTTTTTCTCAGAGTTTAGTGCAAGGGGACTGGCCCCATACAGGCTGGGGTCCAGAGAATTCTGCCCCTTTTGCCCTCATCCCTTGTTGCTGCCCTGGCAACTTTTTATTTTATTTTAATTAATTTTTTTTAGCAACCTAGCATTTACCTTGGTATGTTGATTGTTCGTACTGTACTGGGACAGTCATACTAAGTTACTTCGACAGTGAACGGATGTGATTTGAGTGTAGGCTTCTAAAACACAGCTGTTAAAAACGACCATTTACGGATACTGAACGGATACTGAGCAAAGGAACAGTACTTCCAGATACAACTTTTATGAAATATTCTATTAATAACAGGTGGCCCAATTTCTTTGAACGACTCCTGTGTCCGTGTGGAAATTTAATTGATTTGCATAAATTAAAAACTATGCTACTATACAATGACTGGTGTTTAAATGAGATTGTTAAAAAAAGTTATAAGTCGTTTCTAAACCACACTTAAATCTTGCAGGTGTAGAAAATTTCATCCATCCCGCGAGAGATCGCAGTTGACTTTTTACTCTCTTGCTGCCTTTTATTAACTGTTAATTATACGTGTGCTGATTTAACAGAATAGCTGGCTTCTAAATTGAATTCTGTCTGCAATTTTTGTTTATAACTAATATTTAATAGGTGTCTCGTGTTCATAATCTGCTTTGTCTGCCTGCGCCTTGACGAAAGCTGACAGCTTAATCGCTTGGTTCCAGTCGGCGATTTTATGAAAATGTGAGGTCCCGACTTAGTAATCGACCGACCAATTCCTTCGAGCGATAACCACTAAAATTTACCATATGGCGTGAATTAAACGCCAGCTCATTTATGTTTAATTACTTCTCTTGCCGTGTCTACAGCAAACGATGTAGATAGATAAGACGTCTTTTCAACGGCGCTCGTAAAATTTAATAGGACTTGGTAGGCTACAAACATCAGCTATATAAATATCGTTAATTGCATGCATGGTTTATTTAGTTTATGGTGAAATCATAGGAAATATTTCTGCCAACTTTAGTTAAATATTTAGCCAGTGTGACAATTATGCACTATTAAACGATACTAGACAAAAAAGGTTACAGCCGTTTCATGTTTCATTTCATTCTTTTTGTTTTCTCCTGCCACTTGTTCGTGCGGGCATTGCATATACATCACAATTACACCGTTCAAAAACGTTTCAAATAACCTATGGACTTAGACTATGTAGCACACATAAACTTTCAGTCTGTACCATTGTATTAAAGAATACAAAAAATTCAAAAATTGTGTGTTTATAACTTATTGAAATATTCAAATCCTAGAAAGTCAACTGATACGAGGTTTTTAAATCACAAAACTAGATATTAAGCTGGACACTGTGTAATGATGCTACAGGACGGAAATTTGTAAAGGGCTGACAAGATGTCTGTTGTTTTCTTCGCGTCTTTGGCACAACCGCATCGAAACGCACCAAGGCGATATTTCATTTCGCTCACGCTGTTTCGTTTATGACGTACCGGGGGCTCGGGGCAGGAGCTTCTTTTATTGCCCCCAGACCTCTTCTACAAACCATCAATTTTACGACAGATCATAATTCGCCGACACACGGGCGAACCCATCGCCTGTCGTCCTTTCTTCAATAGTCCTCTCGTGTATGCGGGGTTGATGGATCCTACAAATGGTTCTTCCCGTACGAAGAGCTCCTTCTGCAAAGAAAAAAACAATTTCAATTTGCATTATCTAACTCCCCTCTTTGAGTGTTACGGGGGTCAAAAAAATGAATATACAATCATGCCACAAAAACTATCACGCCCAAAAGAAGTATAAAAGGTAAACTCAGCTCCTAAAACATAGAACAATGCAAGTCATTATTCTGTTATGGTTCCTATCAACCTGCTCTTGAAACACATTGCTAGTTGCAATAGTAATTGAGCAAGTAAATGCAAACCCATTCACGTGGTATCACTGGGTCCGTGAGTACCTAAGTGAGTATAATATGTCTGCTTGAATACAATATACCAGAAGATTACTGGGCTTTTGTATGTACGGGAAGCTGTTGCCCTATTTGACTGAGCGTGTAAGAATCCTGCTATTATAACGCCTTTTATGCGTTGTGTCAGACGTACATTACCAATCGTATGTGTTGCAATTAACTACAGTGTCTTCAAGGGTATGTTGGCACAACCAATTTTCGCGATATGATGGTGTATCGCGAAATGTTTGGGCCAACATGCCCTTGAAATCGCTGTAGTTTCATGCAACATATCTGATTCGGTAAAATAATTCTGATACAACGTAGCTGTCTGAAGACCAATAGCAGGCATAACATATTACAATAACATTATTTGCTCAGTCAAATAGGATAACAGCTCCAAGTACAATGTAAAGCCAGTAATCTTATGAGAAGTTGAACGTGTGCTGAAATACAGGAAACAGTCAAGTTTTCCCGCGGTAAACCGTCATCTCTAACCATTATCTCTAGTAATATGGTAAGGGAACTGGGTATTTTTGTGGGTTATGGGGACGGTTGGTAGCCACTGTGTTGTGGTTATCTGGGGAGAAAGAGCGTGTGAGACAGAGAGAGAGGTTTCTTTTCCTCCCTGTTTCTTTAAAGGTTTCGACATGCTTCTCTCTGGATCCTCGGTGGTAATTTATGACGGGTTCATTATTCATGATGAATCTCGGGTCGCTCCCTTCACGTTTCGCGCATGCACGCGAACAAACGACTCACGCGGTCCCTACCCCCTCCCTTGTCCATCCTCCCTCCTTGTGGCGGGTAAACTCCACAACAATAACGCTGATCACTTTACACATCCCTCCCTTCCACCCGCCGACCATGTTCCTCCTGCACACCCCGCGCGCCCTTCGCAGCCCACCTCCGGAGAACTTTGATTTATGATGTTTACCCACCGGCCGGGGGGTGATCAGTCACTCGCGTCACTGCTGATTGGGAGACAAGGGCTTAGGGTGACCTTGAACCTTCGCGCGGCAGCCGAGCAGACAAAGGCGCGGAGGAGGGCAGGAAAAAAGAAGGTACATTTTCCCGAGTGAACTCGGACTCCAGTTGTCGACCTACCCGTGACCAAAGGACCATGATCTGCCGTAAAAACAGCGTGACAATGGATCATTCCCAGTACTGGATTCTGTCGTTCTTGTACAGACGGTAAATCTGTCTTCCGCCGCCCCCTCCTCTCATCACCCATTTTGGTTTTTATAAATTTTATTTTAGGACAGAACAAGCATGCATATATATATATATATATATATATATATATATATATATATATATATATATATATATATAAGTATATAGTTTACACTTCTGTAATATTAATATTGGTTTAGTAAATTAAAATTTACATTTATTTAGGTAAACAAATAAAAAAATCAAAAGAGCTTCCATTAGAGTGAACAACCTATCAGTAGATGTGTATTTTTAACTAGTGTTGCCATGTCGTGGGATTTGTCCCATTTCATGGGACTTTTTAAATAAAATAATTAAATATGGGACAAACGGATTTTTTATTTTAAATATTATTGTTATGTGACTTTTATTGTCAACCTTATTTGATACGCTATTATGAGCTTCATAGTTTCTGCTAAATGTTTTTAGAAATGTTGCGTTGCGTATTACGTTTTAAGTGTCTTTGTACGTGTATCCATTTTTGTCAGTTATTTAGAGACATGTTTATTTAAATTCTTTGGATGTGTTTCTTCCATTACGGGCTTCTTCCAAAGGCTATTAGCACAAGGCGCTGTAAGCATACAAATTAATAAATCATGCAATATATTGTACAAATTAACGGCCAATTTAAAAATAATGCTGCCTCGAGACAATACTACTTTTTTTTTTATCAGCTGTGGGATATTTTGTGTTATAAAGGGACTTTTTGGATATGGAGCATGGGATTTATACTCCTCAAACACTGGCAATACTGGCACGCCATGTGGACTATCAGCGCATTGAGACTACGCTGTAAAACCAACCTGAAATAATGGAAAATTTCTCACCTATTCACAGTGCATAACAGTAACCATACTTCAAGTCTGAAAATAGAGCAACTGTTTAGCACTGTAGCTGTACAAGTCTTGTGGATTTGAGTGTTTCCTGAAAAATTTTAAGAATGTTATAGTACCACTGTTGTATGGGGAAAACAAATTACTCTACTCTTATACATAAGCGTGGAAATTAAATTATTGTATTCAGGACCGTTTAATATTGAATTAAAATTATGCAACAATTGAGCTAAAACAAAAACAAAATACAGTTATGAATAAGACAGGGGGTATTGATTCCTACCACCTTGGATTTATCAGTTTCTTCTCGATAACTTCTGTTACAGTCGATATATCAGAATTTTTGTCATGACAGGGCATAGATACAAACTTAATCGTTTTTTCTGAAATTGGTGGTACCATAAAATAATTATTCTTTTGGAATGGGAAACAGCTTACAAGGAAGAATTGCTTTATTTACGGAAGCTACTGCAGAGGCTACAAAAACAATAGAAACAATGCCACATGGACTCCAAACAGTGAATGAAATAAAAAACTATGCCTTGTCACCTTAAAAAAGGTAAAACATTCTCTCTATTCACTGATTTTTAAGAAAAGCCGAAAACCCGATACACTACAAAAAATCAGAAAAGAGGTAAGATCCAAATCGCATCGCTAGGGATCTGAAAATTTGCGTTAGTTTTGGACACAGACTGAAATTAAAACAACTGTAAAATAGTGTATTTTTCCCATTAGTAAATAAGCAACTTAATTAAAGTCACGTTTACTGTGTCAGCGAACAAACTATTAGTGGTTTTAGAGTAAACTTCCAGACTGGACTGAACTTGGACTACATTCAACTTGGAGTGAACCTAAAATGAAAGTGGGCTGAAATGCGTTTACAGTAAAATTTTCGATCCAGATTGACATGTAAACATGGACTGGTTCTGTGACTAGAGACATCTCTTTGCAAAACACTGAACTACAGAACAATCAACTGTCAATTAAACCAGAGGCAAATATTTTCTAGATATTTTTTAAAATATATTTTTAGAGATATTTATTTTGATATATTTGGCATTTCCAATTATTTTTATAACATAAAACAGTTGTATTTAGCTAGCGCAGGACGATTATAAGCTCTTAAATAACCAAAGAAACTATTCGATATGGCGACCGCTTCGGTTTCGTTCAGTTCAGTCCAACGGGTGTTTAAAGTAAACGTTTCAAACCGGATTGTACAGTTTAGTCCACCTCGCTGACTGGACAGGATTACTCACTCCACTCTTACTTCAGTCCAGTAGGAACGTGTTTATAGCAAAATTTGAATCTAGATTCTTCAATTTCAGATATGCTTCTGGAAACAAATTTATGTGACGTTATAAATAATGCTAACTCTAAACAATTCACTCTGTGCGCGAAGTGGAGAAATGGAAAGAAATTACTCTCCTCGCATTCGGAAGGACTCGGATTCCCGCGTCCGGTCATTTTGATTTCGGGTTGTCTGTGTTTTACGAAATAACTCCATATGAAAGCTAAGATGATTATTAATTAACTAGGCTCTATACACTGTTAAAAATTTCCGTAAATTTACGGGCAATTTTACGGAAATGTCAGTTTAATTAACGGAAACGTTATTTTGTAACACAGTTGTACGTAATTATGTTTAATTAATTAAACACATGAAAAACTACGAGAAGGAACTAAATAAATAACCAAACGCACTAATGCGCCTGCATCCTAAAGAAGTCACATAACTATGCGAGTTTCCATAAGTGGACCTAGTTGCCTTCCGTAAATTAACGGATACTTCTGGAGAATTTTTTACCAGCACTTCTCCGTAGAACAACGAAAATTATTTTTAACAGTGCCACCAAATGTTTGTGAGAGTTTTTAGCAACTATTGTTTAGTACTCCTTAGTAACGTACTAAAAATTCCACCAACATTCAGTACCACTTGAAATACTCTCATGTACACTGATATAAATTTTAACGGAAATGTACCGTTAATAAACGGAAATAGTGTCCGTAAACGTAAAATACGGAAATGTCTGTAGTAAATATACAGTACGGAATCATACGTAATATGTCCGTAAGTCTACTTCGGACACTTACTCGAAAAAATCGAAAATGTATAAGTTACGCAGATATAAATATTACGAATATATTTTAATAATATCACCGGTAAATCTGCAAATCTGTATAAATGCAATTGTAGCATTATATACATGAAAGTGTGGCTCAGTTCCGTGTGATGAAACAGTTTTACGGTAACTTCTGTTGGATTAAGAAATAAGTTTCCGTGAATTCACGGAGGTATCTGGAGAAATTTTTACTGGAAATTCCGTAAATCGACGGAGAAAATTTTTTACAGTGTAGGCCCTGGTCGATTCCTTTACTTCTTACCTCGATGGCTCAGAAGCTTTTTCAAGGAAAATTACGGCACCCAATAATTATATGCCTGTGCACTGCTACATTCCATTCGAGATGTGCCATTGTAACATTCTTTTGTAACAGACGCACTTCGTTGGTTTGTAATTTCGGCGAATGAAGCCACTATCCCCAAGACAGGCATGTGATTATTTATTTATCCAAGAGTGTAAGTTGCGATACATAACGACCCTGTTAATTCCATGTATACTTGGAAGCATTTTGTTACAATCTCAGCCGAGAAACGCTATAAAACTTCAAGATTCCAACGTCTTTCAACATGCCAGTGAGAAAGACATTTTAAGCATTTCTTGTCTTTTCCACGTCGTAAAATACTGCCGCCATAAAACGCGGCAGCGTCAAAAGGCGTGTGTGTTATTACTTTCTTTTTTAAATAAAAGTTTTTACGATGACAGTCCGCGAGAAACTGCGTATTAAAATCAAAGATCAGCGCAAAATGTTGGCTAGTTAAGCCATCAAGAAGTCGAGTGTTATAAAATGTTACCTGTATACTAACAGTAAATATACATAGAAACAAATGACCTTGTATGCCCGATTCCAACCGATTCCAAATGGCTCACCAAGAAACATTATTTAAATTATATTATGATCATAACAACATTAAAAACTTTATTTCAAATCATAGCTGTTTTCTAAAGTAATGTTTATTCTTACAAGGGAAGAAGAAAATTTAGCCGTCAAGCTTGCTGAAACGTAAGCTATCGCTGTAATTTTTTTTAACTTATACCGACATCGATATTAAAAGTAAATTTTAAAAATATATATTTTGATATAATTCCAGATAATTATTATACAGCATCTCCGATAAGCCTTTCCCTGATTACTAGGGCCACGATTTTGTCGCGAAAAGATTTTTGCCCCACTTTGTTTCAGTGACTCACGTGCACATCGGCAGTTCTGTTTCAAGGTTATTGGCAGCGTGTCTTTGTTCATACACGTTTCTCATTTGACTGCACCAATCAGAATAAGATTATTGTGAGTCTGTACGTCCATAATTTGACAAAGCCAATGAGAGTAAAATAATCCAACCACAGACGATGTAGCAGAGCTGCAGGTGTGCACACGACGCATCGAAACCAAATGTTGCAAAAATCTTTTCGCCATAAAATCGTGGCTCTAGTGATTACAAAATATAATTGTATATGCTACGCGTAACATGTAAATAAGAAACTGGTGCTAGAATAATTCGACACTAGACTAGTTTATTGTTGCAAGTCTTACACAAAGTTCATATAGTTCAGGCTTTGCTGTTCAGTCACGCCATACATCTGTATGACATTGCAGTCGAAATGTTATCACGTATTGAGGACAAAAGTTGCCTTTTCTGACGAATCTACCTTTTTTTTGTCGATGGTGTTGTAAACCGGCTTAACGTGCCTCCTGGTGAGGTGTTGGAGTGTACCAGGGGAAGCACAAATGTACTGTAAATATTTGGTGCGTGCTTTGGAATACATTTACTTCTCCCCCTATAAAGCAACTATCACAACTATAGTGTTTCTGGACTTGTTTTGCAACTTTACGCTGTTCCTCAACTTCTTGTGCCGGACGATGCCGTTGGTCGGCGGGTTGTCTCGAGGATCTCCCGTTTCCCCCGCCCTTTTCAATCCGGTGCTGCTCCATACTCATCTCATGTCACCCTTCACCAGTGCTGAAGACCTCGATGTTAAGCGCTGACAAAATCTCTCACTCTGTCTCTCAATTTCTTGAGTATCACTCCGATGTCTTGTTTCAAACACGATGTTGCAACCCTTTGAGGTTTGGAGGTTGTTGAGCATAAGGTGTCATGCCTATAGAAATGTATGGGAGATACATGAAGCCGTCATTTTGGGTGTCACATCATGGCGACCTCTTGTTCGTTAACTTATTGTTATGTGTTAAGTTTGTTATAAAGCCCCTGTTTCAAACAAACAGTCTAAGAAGTTAATAACTATCATTAGTTACGAAAGTTATTTCCATTAACACCTGAGATGTTTTTACTGTCTGAAGGAGGATAAAAACCAATGTCAGTAACCTCAAAAGGCCTCGGCTCCATAACGTGACACCAAAAAAAAACGGCTTCAAATACGTCACGACAAGCTATATCGAGACTATTCTTACATCTGTGTTCGTGAGTATCTTGGTATGACCTTTTGGGGACGATGAACTTGTTGTGATGGCCCAATGACTTGGCCTCTATGTTTTTCTACCATAACACCCATTAAGCATATTTATAAAGGGTTATGTCAAGGGCGACTACCTGTGCCAGATTTTGGAACCCCATCCAGAGTCATTGCATCGATCCCTCCATTGTTGATGGCTATTGCGTGGGCGGAAGTTAAATATCAACTAGATGTGCAGCATACTGCCGATGGACGTGGAGTTCACATGGAGATGCTGATGTGTTTTTCATTTTACAGACGGCTATAAGCTATGCTACGAAACGTAATAAGTTCAAACAGCAGCAAATTGCGTTGACACGGAAACTCTCATTGCTTTTGGCTTGATTTTCTTGTGCGGTAAGATAATAAGGTTAAGTGCACCTAGAACGTTCCTTGACTTAAAAATAAAGTATTTGTGTCTTATTTGCAGGGCACTGAGCAAGCGAACTGGCCATCACCGCGAACAATAACGATTTGCATCGGGAGAAACGAGTTCGATATATCGACATATCGAGCGACGGGGTAAGAGACGGGGGATTTGAGTGCAGAGTGTATTGATGTTTTTTCATGCCTCTCTCCCAGGAGAGCCATTACTCGGGGCTTGCTAGAGTGACTACCAAGGGGAGGGGGGAGGGCTCTGGGATGTTAGCAGGAGCTCAGGAAACTGCCCATTTTCGCGAGGCAACCGACGAACCAATTTCATCAGATCGGGAAAGCAAAAGGGGGCGGAGCCATCAAGTCAGGTGGCTGGGAAAGGGGAGGCTTGTCGGCGAGGCTGTAAAGGCAAGAGGAGGTAGGTGATAAACCATGGAGGAAGGGGGGTGTTGGAGAACGAGGTTTGGGAAATGGAGCGAAAACCCCCGTCCACATTACACAACCTCTGTCAGACCCCGACACTCGATATCACTTCCTCAACTGCCGCCGTGCAACGAATGCGCGGAGGTGATATTGAGTTACGGCAGCAGGACACCAGAGTGGGGCCGCTCGTTCGAAAATTCACCTATGCACCCACCGGTGTACTCGAGTCCTGAGGCCTTTTCGACCGGCCTGGAATTCCACAGGATCTGGTGTAAGGACAGCAAGTTTTGCAACACTTTGTATTGGTGCCTTACGTGCGCACCTGTAGCTCTGCTGCTTGGCCAGTGATTGGATGCCTAAAACACCCAGCGTCTGGAGGTCAAACTCGCAAATCAATCTCAGTTGTCCGTGTACTGATTAACAAATCAAATGGATAACAACTCTACACGGCAACACTCTGTTAATAACTATGAAGCAAAGCTGCAGGTGTGCACGTAAGGCACTGAAATAAAGCGGGGCAAAAATATTTTCGCGAAAACTTTCTGTCCGTAGGTATCAGTTATATCTAGAGACACTGGAAAATCGCGAAAATGTTTAGCATAGTCTCCAATAAACTGTAGTACATTAACCGTGACACGTGTGAACAGTTTTGGAACAAATCACACACGCTGTGTGTTCAAGCTGTGCTGTTCTAACTGGGTTTGTTGAAAAGAGAAACAATTCTTCAAATAAACTATAGCCAATATAGATACAAAACATTCAGTGTTATATACAGCATGTTGGAACCTAGCAAATAGTGAACTATTCCCGCGATTTTCCAGTGTCTCTAGTTATATCCGTTACTAGAGACCTGAAAAATTCGCGGGTTCACTGACCTGTAGGCTGGCTTCCAAGAATATATGTGAAGTCGTGCAGACAACAGCTGTTTATTTGCTGCTCGCTGACATAGTCAAATGGGCCTGTATTCATCTACAGTATTATTACTAGCTCAACTACCTCCAGGAAGTGTCGAGTAAATCAACGGCCAATTATGAACATGATACATACCTATAGTTGCTTGAACTCTAGCTTGTGCCTAAAAGAAAACGCGAATTTTTCACGTGTCTATCCATTTCGTATATGCACAAATATTTCATGTATGAATTCTACGTCAAGTTGAACATTAAGGGGCGCCTACCGCAATTTTCATCACCATTTATTTTTTATTTTTTATTTGTACCAGATATTTTTTTTTGTTATTTAAGACACAAAATGTGACTAAATTTGGTTGGCTCTTGTGAAATTTTTTTATCTGTCATAGTTTTCGCGTAATGGCTTGTTAAAGTCATATTTTTTCATGTTTCCATTTTAACGATTACATTAAAACCAACTGATATACTAAAATCAAAAAAATCACAGCGGGTAAAGACATTGCAGGCTACAATGACACGTTCATAAAATTAAAGAATAAACATTATTTGTATTTTAAAAAATTGCTGAAACTGAAAAAAAAATTTAAAAATTTAAATATATTTTTTTAAAAATACAAATAATGTTTATTCTTTAATTTTATGAGCATATCATTGTAACCTGCAATGTCTTTATTCACTGTGAATTTTTTGAGTTTGGTATATCAGTTGCTTTTAGTGTAGTCGTTAAAACGGAAACATGCAAAATATGGCTTTAACAAGCCATTACGCGAAAACTATGAGAGATAAAAAAACTCATTAGAGCCAAATTTAGTCACATTTTGTGTCTAAAACAAGAAAAAAAAATATCTGGTACAAATACAAAATAAAATAATGATGATGAAAATTGCGGTATACCGCGCCCTTAAGTACGTACACTACGTTGTCACTTCTGTGATTAGACGGAAGTTGTTTTAAAACGCCTTTGACGACTACAAACCAATAATATATAAGTAGAGACAGAAAAATTCGCGGGTTCATTGCCATGTAGGCTAGCCTGCAAGAACATGTGTGTATTCAAGCAGACATTGTCTGCTCACTGGCTGCTCGATGACGCAGTGATATGGGCCTGCGTTTAGTTGCTTCTGTACTATTGGCTAAGCTACTTCCAGGAAGTGTCAAATAAGTCACGGGCCAATTGTGAAAGTGGCACGAACATACAGTTGCTGGAATTACGCACGAACTTACACAGTTACTGGAATTCTAGCTTGGGGCCAAGAGAAAACTCGAATTTTTCAGATCTCTACATATTAGGAAATAATTCCTGGGGATATCACGTGCTACCCGTTTGTGCGGTCAGAAACCAACTTATATTAGACTTCGGCTAGTGTTGTATAGGACTGGGAATTCTAGAGTACTGCCGGATGGATACGCGAAAAACTCGTGCCTCTACAGGTTGTTACCATGCTGAGCACTGTACATGGTAGTGTGCTTGTCGTCACAGTTAGAGCCACGTTTTTGTGTCTAAAAGATTTTTGGAACGTCTGTTATCGATGTCTAAAGATGATATATAGCAAATAATGTTTGTGCCAAGATACCCTTGAAAACGCTGTAGTTTCTCGCCACATGTATGATTGGACGAAACACGTCTGGTACAACGTAGCTGTCTGCAGACCAACAACTGGCATCAAATAATAGTGGGATTCCTATTGGCTTAGTCAAATAGGGTAACATCTTCATGTACAAAAAGCCAGTGAGCTTTTGATAAGCTGAACGTACGTTTGAACTCTGCAGACAGTCAAATTTTCCCGCAATAAACCATCATCACTATCGATGCCTCATGTGCGCCTCTGAAGTTCTGCTTCATGGCCATTGATTGGATGTTTTAACTATCACCTCCTTTGATGTTCTACAGTACTAGCTGATCACAGTCGTATTGTCTGGGTTTAGTTTCTTAGACATACTCCATTGCGATACAGATGACTGTCAAAGAAAACTAAAGATAATGGGAAACGTAAATAAGTAGTGTATGTATGTATCCTATTGACTAAAGCATACTCTGCTTATTTACGTTATTCCGTTATTTTTAGTTTCCTTTGACAGTAATTTATATCGCAAATGGAGTATGTCCAAGAATCTAAATCCAGTCATGCACTCCCATTGCATAGTTATTCCAAAGTCGTATTGTGTCACGATAACCTTATTCTGAATGGTGTAGTCAAATGAGAGATGTGTCTGTACAAAGATACACTGCCAATAACCATGACGTAGAACTGTATGTGAGCACATAATGCACTGAAACTAAATAGAGCAAAGCTTTTTTTTCATGTTCTACTCGTTGCTGTAGTTACAGTGTTTTCCACCGAAAGTTAATTGCTAACATTTTGTGCTCATGGCCATAGCTACGAGCCTGGAAAAAAACATGTTTCCTTTGAAGCACTAGCTCAAATTCTAACTACTTTTTCAAGTTCGTGTTAGTTTCACAATTGAGGAGTGTCTGTTCAAAAGGAGCTATTTCCACCTTTGAAAAATTCTAGGAAAATTTGTACATTAACCCCCTTTTGATCAGGATCGTCAAGTTTGGGGTGTGTTTCACCAAGGAAGTACGGGGTTTTGCTCGGGAATGCACAGAGAATTCGATAGTATTCAAGTTGTTAAAGGGCCGTAATACCCTCTAACCTAACCTGTGTGCTTGAGTACACAGTTAACATGTCAGCAAATCCACATTTCCCGATCTCTACCACTAGCAACAATCAGCATCATAAAACACAATAACAATTCGCATAAGATCAAAAATAAAAAAGCGTAGTTAAATTCGATACACACCCAAAACGAACAAGAAAACTCAATAATGTGCCGACATCCCGACATAGTACACACACAAATAATTTACTGAACCATTTATCACAAAAACCACGGAAGATCCTGACGCTACAGCCGTTGTCACACTGAATTGAAGGTTCCGCTTATTAGCGAGTGGCCGCAAATGTTTCAAGGCCATTGATCTTCGACGCGTTCATCAGAAGACTAGTTCAGAACCTGCGGTTCTACCTGACAACATCGTACCGGTCGATTGCTAAGATGGATGAACACCAGAACATTAATCGGTGAATTTCAAAACACAATCTTTCGAAAACTATTAACATCACCTCGCTAAGAATATGTTGATAAGCCTACTGGCCTATAGTATGCCGACACTGATCTATAATACGGTGACGCTGGTCTACAGTATGTCGTGGTCTACATAATGACAGCACTAGCGTTTAAAAATTCGGCCCTGTCTGACAATATGTCGTATTTTGCCTACAATACTGTATGTTGACACAGGCCTACGATATGGCGGCACAGACCTACAATACGGCTGAATGCCATCCGCTTCCGCTAGTCAGTAGCTACGGACGAAGACACCAGAACAAAACCCGTGGCCCAATCAGAGGCAAGGTCCGCGTTGGGAACTTTGTTCAGCCGATAATCCACCGATCAAAGGCACCGCTAAGCCATCCCGCTTCTGTACTGGTATCTAGTCTGTGACTCGGCCGTCCTCGGCGTGTAAAAGGAAGTAGGGGTTGTTTGTATTCTTTGGTCGCGCGAGTCGTGTCACGCAAGAGGTGATTCATGGCAATCGCATCCGGCGGCGGCGCGCCTGCGACGCTATTCAGCGTCTGTCCTCGGTCGTCTCGCCATCAGAAGACATGCATCGACGCAGCCACGTCGCGTTCTTGGCCATTCGGGCCGACAAGACTCCCGCGGACGTCCGACGACAGCCGTTGCCGGTCTAGAGGCTTTCATATCTTTATATAAGGACGTTTAATGTCTGTAATAATTTTTGTGCCTGTTTGTTAGTTCAGTGCAATTAAATACAATCACCTAAGCCTTTAGGAGGATTATATATACGTGGAGAATGAACGGCGTAGCAGCGTGCCACTTTTATTCTTTTCTACGAAAAACCGCTAAACTTACTTGCCGACCGTTTACGTACGAAAAGAATATGCACTTGAATATATGTTTCTATCATTTTGAAAATACAACACGCTTATTACAAACCTCAAACTGGCTTTAAGACTTTTTTTTAGACTGCTGTTGGTACAACTATACCGTCCGGATTCGTAAAAAACATCACTAGAAACATGATTTTGACTTTACATCGAACTTTCCGCAAATAAAATTGTACAGTCGCCACTCAAAGTCCCGTGTTATAAGACACTGTACACCAGTTCGACGCGCAGCGAACAGAAGCGAAGCGGTTCCTGTCGACTGTGGCGAGATGATTATCGCTCGCCTGTATCAGCGCGTCAAAAGTGTAAAATTACATCCCCTGCCTATTTTGGAAACCTGATGAAAACAAGAAATTTATATCCGTAGAAAATGGTAGCTTAGGACACATATGGTAATTTTGAATACATTTACAACAATTTATGTTTTTTAAGTATGTCAGCTGGAAATAATATTTAATGTAATTTCATGTGGACATTCATTGTTTGTAATTAATTTCAAGTAAATTATTTCCCGCAAGGCTATCATAAGCGGGGGAAGAAAGTTGTTTTATTTATTTATTTTATTTTATTTTTTAGTGTCCCATGGTACCCCATTTTACGGTTTTCGGTTATATTAGGTTGGGTCTAAATACATTTATAGGCTGTTCACTAAAACCGAGCAATCACAAAACCTATAATATATAAAAATATATATTTTTTTTATTGGGACCATATGTGTTAAGTCTTGAGCGTAGTGAAACGTATATACAGGATTTTAGATAGTATTTGGAGGTTTTCATATCAAAACTAGATAAGGTGTGTGCAAAATTGCTGAAAGAAAAAATTAACCAGTGCTCACTTTATCGGGAATAGCTTATACACGATATCGTATTCGACCGAGAAAAAAAAACATCTACATTCAGAACAGATGAATGGAATCTTAGGAATCAAAATGTGGGAGAAAAATATATGAATAAACCTTGATATCTTCCAGACTTTTTTTAAAATGAAAACACAGTTTTCATGTTATTAAGAAAAAATACCTCCTAATGATCCTTGCAGTTTGGACCTTCCTGAGATGAACAAGAAATTGTGTGTTGACATATACATAAGTTTGACAATGAGACACACCGAAAATATTTCTCCATGTAAATGCTATCGTCGCTGACCCCCCTCCCTCCTAATTCCGGCTACTCGAGCCCTTAATGTGTGCCACCCTCTTAATATGTATTAATTTGTTTACACTGACGACTTCCTTTATTTTAATCGCCTTTGTATTAACAAAACATAGGTGGCAACCCTAATTCATAAAACACTATAATATTTCTTTCCCTGCCACAAAACTAAGTTAGTTGCTGTAAAGAATCTTTATTTAATACGAACCCTGCACAATCGCCGTCTTTGTTGCAAAGAAAATGGTATGGGCGCTACCTAAGCCTGTCTTGACGAGAGCAAAGGCATGGAACTGCAAGTTAAATATTATACAGGATGAGTTAAAAAAGAACACCCTAACTCTGAAGGTCTGTGTAATCACAACCAAATAACTCACAATGTTGTGCTAGCACTCAAAAGAACCGTGGAACAATGAAGTTTTTGAACCATACCTTTATAAATGTTCAGTTTTACCGCCACGAGCAGCACGACCGACATCGACACATCGACGCGATACTCTAACTCGTTCCACACTCGTGCCAGCATGTCCGGTGTAATAGTGTGGATGTCGTCCAGAAGCCTTGGTGTGAGGGTTGGTGAGAGGGAGGGTACGGTCTGAGGTTTCATTTGTGCGCCACTAGAGGGCACTACGAGCGTGTGTGGAGTGTTAAGGCCATGATCTTTCATTTGTTTCAAACAATTGCCAATAACGTAAATATTTTTTTAACTAAATGCTTTGAAAAAATTTCAGACTGTGTAAAGTCATACAATACACAATTTAGCCAGAACGTTTTTTTTAATAATGTACCGTTTGCTAGCAAAAAAATTATTTTGCTTCATTTTGGCTTATTTTGACAACACAATATGTGCTATTTCAGGGGCAAAAATCTGAAAATCTGTTTGGTGTATTGCAACAGAAAAATTCAGATGTAAACTATGATATATATGTGTTAAAACTGTCGGAATGAATGTTTGATATGTTTGTTAATTTGCGCTAAAAAATATTTTCAAAACCACTGATAAACTAAAGAGCGAGGCCTTAAGCCCTATACACTATTGAAAACTTTAGCATTTGACTTTACGATAGCTATCAATACATGGCTTCTTATGGAGTCGTACACAATGGCGTCGTCAAAGCTAAAGTCAAGCAGCCTTGACTTTACGTTTCCGATAAACTGAAACCTAAAGTCAAAGTTAAGATGGCCGTTTGCAAAGAACCAGCTGATTATGTATGCTAGAACGAAAAATGTCTACTTCTGAGTACAGTTTCGTTCTCCAATATTGGGATTTCGTGAAAAAGTAACAGGTTTTTCTTAAATGTACTTGAAAAATATTGTAAGTAGCGTTGGAGAAATATTCGTAAATTAACTTTTTAAGTTGTGACAATAGATGGCGTTGCTCTTGTCCTAAAATTTTTATAATAAATAAAAAAACATTAAACATTGGGTTTATTATTTTAATATCTACGAGATTTGCTTTTACGGCAAATAATGATTAATATCACAATATTTCCTTTTCAAAAATCAGATTTCCAATCGTTTTTCAACTGTCGTAGCTTTAACTTTACATTTGTATTGTGTATTGACGAAATACGTAAAGTAACGAAAACGTAAAGTCAAACGCTAAAGTATTCAATTGTGTATAGAGCTTTACTCCGCAACACAATGGCGACGGTACGACAGAAGGTGTTATGTGTCATTAGCTTTGCGAAATGTGAATCGGTGACGACTATTCTCGCGGTGCTCGTTTTTAAACGGTTTTTACTCTCGCATTGCTGTGCTTGTTAGGAGGGCCTTTACCCTGTTCACGGATATGACATCTCTTAATGGCTTCACGCTTTTTTTCCCTCTCAGTTCATTGCATCCTTCGACCATTAGTTTAGTATAAATAATATCGCTCACATGTTTCAGCGGTATAACAACGTAACATTTGGGGGCTACAATGAAACGTTATAACTTTTTTTCCTTTCCAGTTTCAGCGAATATTATTTTTTAAAATTTAAAAGGGATCGTATTAATTGAAAACTTTACATATAGCTGTCATAAAATTATCTTTACGGTTGTTGTTTTTATTCAAAGGTATTTCTTGGTGTATATATGTCCTACATATTAAAGACTGTTTTCAACAGATATATATGACGGTCTTAAATATTCTCGTTTTCGATTTTAAAGATGATATTCGCGAAAACGGCATAAAAAGAATAGCGTGACTTTAAAAAGTCCTCAACTAAGGACGGCCCATAGCGTTTTGGAGCACAGCTAGTTAAGGTTAACTGGCCATCCCTGGCAGGAGAAGAAGTGAAGTGGAATTGTTCCATTGTCAGAGATGACAGCAGAAGTCACCCTGTGTCTGGCATCTCCGTTTATAGTAGGATGAAGGTGAAGGGAAGGGGGAAGTCCCGGAGTGATGGAGGGTGAAGGGTGGAGCAGATTGAGATAACAATCCCAGCGGGCCAGCGCGGTCCCCTGACCCTCCGTACCAACCAGCCGCGACAACTGGTTTGTTAAGACCCTGCGTAACGGGCCGACCTCATCAACGCGGGTGATGGGTTTGTCGGAGGAGGGGGAAGGGATAAACTTGTTCTCGGCGCAACAACGTCCCAAGTTGCATGAGTGATATATTTCTCCTAATGCGTCCGCGGCTTGTCTCCGCCGCTCCTTCCTCGTGTCGTAGATCATGTGGACGACGTGACTTGTTCCGGCATGTCCCTCCACCCCGTGCAAGTGTTAGGATGAAGGGGGAGGAGAGGGGGCTCTCGTGTGTGTGATCTATTGGACGTGTCCGATAGAACCAGTTCCCTCCCAGGCGCTTGGATTTATGCGGCGTGGCCACTCGCGAGCAGAAGGTCACGTATGTTGGAAGTGCGTTCAATTTAAAAAAAATAATAAAAATAGTCTTTCCAAATTGTAATGGAAGTTATTATCATGCACAGTGAAGTGAAGATATTTTGGTAAACACTTAAGAGTGCATGGTATGTAATTCCGCGTTAAAAGCATCAGTACAGAATCGTAGGTTTCTCAAAGCCAATTTGCAAAAATAAAAAAAAAAAAACCGGCAATCCCAGACAACCGTATTTGCCAACTTTCTGAGCAAAACATTTTCTTGAGTGACGTATATATGAAGAATAATCTCTGACGCCGAAATCTCGTACACTTAATATTTCATAACAAATATAGAATAACGATTTTGTCGTACCTGAACACCCTTAAGAGGGCTATACACCGAATGTAATTTTCCGCGTTTGATGTGCTCAGATAGTGAAGCGATAAGATTCAGCTTTCCACACTCGACTATAACAGCATCGCTTATATTCGCGGCGCGACAAACAGTTGACGACTCTCAAAACTTTACTTCTACAGCTTCATTAAATACGTTTTTTTTTTTTTTTAAATATTATAAGTGTTTGGAAGTGCTCACTTTAAAGTGAACGTCCTATATATATATATATATATATATATATATATATATATATATATATATATATATATAATATACACCTACTCTGTACCTTTTTGAATATTTGGAACCAAGGAGAGGGTCCGCACCAAGGCGATCCGGGTTTGATTGCGGGCGGGGCCGGTCCTCAGATTTTCTCATGTGGGAATCCTGCCGGACAAGGCCGTTGGTCGGCGGGTTTTCTCGGGGATCTCCCGTTTCCCTCGCTCTCTCATTAATGCGTTGCTCCATACTGACCTCATTTCACCCGTCACCTGCGCTAAAGACCTCGACGTTGAGCGCTAACCAAGAATATCATATCTAAAAACCGCAAAACATCAATTATCGCTACTTTAATGTGCAAGAAAATGAGACGTAGAGTTTTTTTTGGAGGACCTAATATCGGTATACAAACGTGTATTGTTATTTGCACGCTATCTCTAAGTCGGCATCACTCACGCACGTTTTCGAATAAACTTCCTACCGGCCGAATTTCTGCACACTGCTTCTGAGTCCTTGGGGGGCCGGTTAAACATCGCATTTCACGAGTGCAACGTTAGATTTGTGCCTGCGTTGCCTCTGGTTGCTCTGCAGAGGAATTAAATCAGCACACACAGAAATACCAGAGGTTGTGTTATGGGTACAAATTGGTTGTAAATATGCGCCTATCAAATACAACGACATGTGTTTTGCTTTGTTCGTGTATGCGCAGATTAATAAAAAAAGACGCGCGGATGTATTCAGTTCCAACAATGACTAGATGTGCAAGTTAAGACCAGGTTTTCTTGCTCTACGGTTGCGTCGGTGCAAATAACATGCATCAGTGACATTTGATCGCGGTCCTAAGCTGTCAGCCGTTTAGTAAGAAAATTGATGCTTTTGTGTTTCTTAAAAACAGAGTTAGTTTTGTATGTGTCACTAACGACCACACAATCCTAATATTAAGAAATTTTATGGCGTACAGTAATCTCATAATGACTTGCCAGTTGTCATCGTTTACAACGGCATTCACCCTACGAAAACCAACAGACTACCTTAACTAAAATAATTTACACTGAAATGAAATGTCACTAGCTACATGCTGAAAGATAAAAAAAAAAAACGTTTAAGTAATTATTGTATTTAAAAAATGGTGTAAATCAAGGTTTTCAAATTCATTTTCAGTATAAAAAAAGAGGTGCGTCACTGCTCTGTATGTCCAGGATTACGTAAGCATATCTGTGTGTGTGTTAGTTGGTGTGTGTGGCGTAGGACGTGAAGGCGCAGACAGAACATGCGACTGAAATATAACGGGCCGAGACGTTGGCGGAAGATGTGGGCGTCCAGCCATTCACCACGACCTGTGAATCATCTAACTTGGTTAAAAGAAGTCACGAGGGTAGGTAGAGTAAGATACAATTTGAGGAGCAAACTTTCAAAATCGGACTTGTCCATAAAAAAATTCGAAAATGTGTTAAACATGTTTTCTCTATGGGAAGTTACACACGAACATATAGTCAGATATAACTATAAAATTACCTGTCTCGTTTTAAAACCAGGCGAAATTTTGTGTTTTTATTCCAAACCAGATTTGTCCACCTCTGAATTTAGTATTCAAACATTGGTGCAACAGTTGCTCAAGAACACGTTCATCGCGGCTTTACTGCAATTGGACAAACATGGCTGCAATTGGGGCCATGTTTAACCATAGTGGCAGTGGGAGGGGGGCAGGGGGACACTGTCCCTCTCCTAGAACAGAGGTGAGGGCAGTATAGGCATTTGTACCTATTCTATGATTTAATATTTTATAATATTACAATTTCTGCCACCTGTATACGCTATTCAGTATTTAGACTCGGAAAACCACTAAAATAGCGCCAATTTACTCACTAAAATCCAAAATTTCCCCGGGAAAGACAGGTAAAAATTCTGTGAGAAAATACTGTTCTAAAATTGTGTCTGCAAATTTTTGTCAACTAAAAAACGTAAGATAGTTAGAGATTTTTGTAAACATTTGAAAATTAATAGAACAGGAAGTTATGATCCAAATTCAATGTTCTAACTTATGAATTGTGTGTTTTGCAGAGTGCAATATTGATACTATTTGCAACATAGATAGCACCAATAATTTAAAACCAGGTACACATTTTGTTATATTTGCTAATGGTGCTAAATTAGTGACGCGTACTGTATATATAATTAAATAATATTTTTAATGATTTTTTTGTTTAGGCCTACATACAATATTATAACACAAAATTTAAATAAAAAAATATATTTTTCATAAAATACATCAAATATTTTTTTTTGCGATCAAATGTCTTGTTGTCTTCGTGGGTTGCATGTTCAATGTGCTTACAGGTTTCAGCAGCAAATCATTGGCAGTGGGTTATGTTTATGAACCCATACATTGTTATTATCAAGTCCCATTGTGAATGAGAGTGAGAGATTTAGGTTAGCGCTTAACATCGAGGTCTTTGGCGCTAGTGAGGGGCGACATGAGATGAGTATGGAGCAGCAGCGGAATGAAGGTGCGGGGGAGAGTGGAGATCCCCGAGTAAACCCGCCGATCAACGGCATCGTCCGGAACGATTCCCACGTGCGAAAATCCGAGGACCGACCCCGTCGGGAATCGAACCCGGTTAGCCTTGGTGGGAGGCGAAAAGTTCCATTTCAACAAACATTCAACAATCTCACATAATTTTAGTCTTTCACCAAATAATAACTAGATGTCAGTCATATTCTGCGACAAATACAGTACACGCATAGTTTTATCATGTTAAAAATTTATAGGAGTTTGTGAGTTCTCTGTGTAAGAGAAGTTGCACGACACCAAGATGCGAGCCCGGCCGAGCCAGGCCACGCCAAGTCGGCGAAAACTCGACATCTTTACGTCGTCGTAAAAGTCGTCAAGTAGGACACGTGGCGAGTGGGCCGAGCCGATGAAGGTTTGTGCCCACCGGCTCCCTGCGTAGCTCGTAATTTACGAGCGCGGACCCTGTAATTCCGTGTTATAAATCGCGACCCGGTGAACCGTCCCGAAATTACGTGCTCGCCTTACTCATGGGCAGTTTGGACCACTGCGCGTTCGCATCGCCTCGTTGGTAAACATGCAGCACTTACGTTGCCTGAGGTGCGGTCTTTTTTTACATTCTGCTTTCTAGGGGCCCCGGGTGGTCGAGGTGTTAGCCCTCTCGCCTCCCACCAAGGCGATCCGGGTTCGATTCCCGGCGGGGTCAGTCCCCGGATCTTCGCGTGTGCGAATCGTGCCGGACGATGCCGCTGCTCGACGGGTTTTCTTGGGGATCTCCCGTTTCCCCCCGCCCGTTTACACTGTCGCTGCTTTATACATTCTAAAAAATAGTTTGTAAATTTACCAGCCTGCGTATAGGAGCGTTAAGACTGTAGGTATGGTAGAATAGTTTCCCAGACATCCATGGTAGCACTCCCAAACTTAATAATAAAACAGTCAAATGCATACTAAAGTTACCAGACTTGTATTGTAAAATTTCTGAAAGTTTGCATATTTTCAAATCGGAAGTATGTTAACTGTTCCATACTGCGTCTGGGATAATAACTTCCTAAACATTTTAGGAAGTTTTGTTTGCAGTGTACATCGTGTTACCTCTCACTAGCGCGAAATACCTAGATATTTAGTGCTAGCCAGAATCTCTTCACTTAAAGTAATGTCTTAAGGGTATAAACAGTCAAGGTCTAGGTAGGCTGCGTTAGTGTATATGAGGCACAAAACCGATGGAGCGTTAAGAGTGACGTCGGTCGGCGTATGTAATGTATTATCTCCTCTACACGCAAACCCTGCAGCTGGCGCACAGAGCTTTACTGTTATACATTTTCCTATGGGACTTTAAACGCTGACCGCATTATTTTATTGGCGATACTTATGTTTCAAATTCCACCTCTTACTTCTATTATTGTGTTTTTCAAATCTGGTTGGAATTTTCCTAGATACGGCAGTTTATAAAAAGGTGTTTTTAGCCATTTTGTGAGTCTTGAAAATCGTGTTTCCAATAAGCGATCCTAATTTTTAAACTGATAGAAACATTGTTCGACGTGTGTTTTATGTTCATAGATGTAGGCTACAAACTTAATGCGCGTTGAGATGTTTCTTCCAAATATGATTACTTGTAACTCACTGCAATGTGTTTCAAACCCAGGTAGACAGGAACCTTAAGAGGGCGTGGTACATAATTCAACGCTAAAAGTATTATTCTATAACTGTAGGTTTCTTGAAGCCAATTTGCGAAAATTAAACAATACCAATTCTAGACAATAGTTTTGGCTAACGTTTTAAACAAAGTTGTTTCCAGTGTTACGAACATCTGTGGCATAATCTCTGACGCCGGAACCTCGTGCATTTAACTGCGGCGCAAGAGATCACGCGTAGCGAATGAGTAATTCTGGACAAATATTTGCTCATAAAGTTGGCAAATATAATTATCTAGGATTGTCATTGAGTATTTAATCCATATTGGCTTCGAAAAAAGCGTAGGAATCAATTTATGTTTGCAGCGTTTATTTATCTACCACGCACTCTTAAATAAAATTTTACGCATTATAATAGGAGGAAGGCAGACCGTAATTCCAATCACATTTTCGATACGTTTGCAGTTTGACTACAACTTAGTTCTGGAGAACTGTCAGTGAACGAGTAATTTTAAAACAGGTAACGTGGTGCGTTTGGGAGGAGTCGGTACGAATCTCGGTTTCGATGATCCTGATTCCGGTTTCCCAAGGTCTTTCCTAAATCGCTCCAAGCGAAAGTTAGGAAGATTTCTGAACACAAGCCATGGCCGCTTCATTTTCCAGGCTCTGTCCTCGTGTAAATTTGTGTAACAGTCTGCATTGATACAGCTGTCGAGTGTCGACAAAGCGCAAAAGCCCAATAAAAAAATTAAACCTCCAAGATAATAACAGCCAAAAATTTCCAATAAAAACGCTTCTCGTAAAAATGAGTCGGATAGCAGCCGATAAATATAGCCGAAGTTCAAAAATATACTTACGACTGTAGAGTCTTACTAGGCTAAGGATGAATAGAAGAGATTACACTAATCTTTAAATATAAATTAGAGAATATTCACTAGGCTATTATGGTAGGCTACAATCGCTTATTCACTGATATCGAATGAAGCAGTTGCAATAAAATAAATCAATGTAAATCAGTGGTAACGAATCCCCCATTTCGATTTAGAGTATAGTGACAAACTTAAATATTCTGTAACAATCCTGAATTTTTTTACTGGAATATCAATTTCGGAGAAGTTCAAAGATAATTTTTTTTATCAAAGACACTCGTGATACAAACGAACAGGTAATTAAAGTTTATTATGAAAAGAATTTGGGAATATCTTATGTCTAGAGATAAAAGTATAGCGCGAAAATGTTTCGTGCCAACATACCCTTAAAAACGCTGTAGTTAATTACTGCGCATAGGATTGGGTGATGTATACGTCTGACACAACGTTAGCATCAAATATTACAATAGTGGGATTCCTATTGGCTGAGTCAAAAAGGGTAGCAGGTCCACGTACAGGGAAAACCCAATGAGTTTTTGATGATCTGAATGTACGTTGGAATCCAGCAATCAAACGCGGTAAACTATCACTAGAGATGACTAATCACAGGAAAACTTGACTGTTTGATGGGCTTCAACGTAAGTTAAGCTTATAAAAAGAGTATTGGCTTTCACAAGTATTCGGAGCTGTTTCCCTATTTGACTGAGCCAATAAGAGTCCCGATATTGTAGTATTTGATGCCTGTTATTGGTCTATAGACCAGCTACGTTGCGTAAGACGTAGATCACCCAATCACGCATGCGCAGTGTTTTCAAAGGTACATTGACACAAAATATTTTCGCTATATACCATCATCTGTAACCGTCATCTTTAATCATATATCTTTCATTTTATTCCTCTGCTAGAACGCTGTACCAACACACGGCACAGCAGCGTTGTACGTCGAAGGCTTGCTTCAGACTGACAAGAGCAATAGGGCGTTTCGAGCTCGCAGATGTGAATGACGTGGCTTCGCGCGAAGTCGATTATCTGGCGTGCCAGTGTAGGAGGCATGGGCGAGGACCGCGTGGGCCCATGAAACGCCAAGTAGACTTAGCAGTATTCACGCCGCAACACCCTGCCACAGAATACTTACTTCGACCACATATGCAAACGTATTTTGCCCATTAAGGCATACAAGCACAGAATATTTAGGAATGCAGAAGTGAAATAGCCGGTCGGACGTCAAACTAAGTCACACACGCCAGCAAAATGGCTGCGCTAATCAATGAAGAGGCTGACCTGCAAACCAACGGCTAGTCCAATAGGAAACCTGCCGTAACATGCAGGAACCAAACATACACGGGGCAGGTTCCAATTGCCAATCAGCGTAAGGTGGCTGATTTTTTCAAGGAAGTAAATGCTGTGGTTTTAGGTAATTATGTAACTAAAGAAATTCATATAACTGACTTTTTAGTCGAAATCGCAGTTTCTTGTTTAGAAATAAATTAGCCATCACGACAAAAACCATTTAATTCAAAACTGCCAAACCTATTTTGATATCTGCTCTCGTTTAATCGTTAAAAAGTTAATATCCCTAAAGAAAATCTCGTGAACAATTTTGGCCATTATTAAAATTTCCAGGATGGAGAGACAAGGGAAATAGAGCAGTCATAACATGCGGTGACTAAGGATGTCACAGATTGTGTTCAAAGCCGTACATGTCAACGAAGTCTTCACTGTAACGAAGTAATATAGTGAATATTGTGCGTCTCTATTCTTAAAGTGCGTGCTTGATCTCGGGGCAATTTTTGTTTTACAATAACTATACGTAATTAATAACTGATCATTAGAGATGATGATTAGATGTACGTCAATTTCGTGAATTCATCTGGCAGTAGCCTAGATTGCTCAGTCCTGTACACGCTCTGGATGTAGTCGATTATACATTGGCTTACAATCTTACAAGCGAGTAGCACGCGATAGCTCTATGAATTATTTCCTTATTTACTACTGGCTCGCAGTAGTCAAATGCGTTTCGTGATAGCCGCCAGCTAATAACACAAGTGATTATGAAATATATATTTTTGGCGTTCAACCTGACCTGGAATGTATTTGCGAAATTGACGTACCTCTAATGATAATTAGAGTCATGAACTTTTCGCGAAAAGAATTTTGCCCCACTTTGTTCCAGTACCTTATGTGCATGTCTGCAGTTCTGCTTCATAGATATTGGCAGCGTGCCTTTGAACTGTGACGTTTCTCATTTGACTGTACCAATCACAATAAGGTTACTGTAACACCACACGTCTGTGATTTGCGTCTAAAACCCCACGACACACGAATATCAAAACATCCAATCTCTGACCGTGAAGCAAGTCTGCAGACGTGCACACAAGTCACTGACACAAAGTGAGGCAAATTTCTTTTCGCGAAAAGTTCATGTCTCTAATGATAATACATCGCGAATTTTTTTTGTACCAACATACCCTTAAAAACACTGTAGTTTCTTGCAACATATGATTCGGTGATGTACGTCTGACACAATGTAGTTGTCTGCAGGCCAATAATAGGCATCAAATATTACAATAGCGGAATTCTTATTGGTTTAGTCATGTAGGGCAACAGCGAAAACTATTCATCTGTTAGTAAGCTGAACGTACATTGGAATCCAGCAAACAAGTCAAGTTTTCCAGTGATAAACCATCATTTCTATTGACCATTCAGGCAGACTGCACAATTGTTTGAAGGGTTTTCAAGACTAGTGTAGATCAGCACTTTCTCATATTCCTATGAAACTCGGAATGTATGCTCTGAATCATGTAAATAGACAGCTAAACGGTCGCAAACACTGTATAAAGGCTGGTGCGCGCTCCCCGCTCGCTTCAGTCTGAGGAAGGACCTGGAAGGACGAGGTTACGTTGCTTGAGCTCTCCACCCACATAAGAAAGACGAGCGTAAGATATCGTCGCGTCGCAAAAGGTGACGCGCACTTGTTACTGCAAACATATACCACAATGAGTAGACAGTTCGCATTGCTATAAACTTGGTATCGGTGTAATCAGGATGAATGCCGCTATTTATCAAAAACAAAATATTTGAATGAAATAAAACGGTATTAGTTTTTAGTGCACCTAAGATGTCGATAATTTTCGACATAAAAAACTCTATTTTCAGCAATTTTCGAAAAATACGAAGATTCGTCATTTGATGTTTTTATAACTTTTGTCCATTAGGCCACGACATTTAATCTTAGCATAAATTATTTCATTTAAATAATTCTGATGGTTTTCCTTAGGTTCATGTGGCCGTAATCATGCATATTATGACATTGACATGCCATTATTTGAATACTACGCGTGCTAAAATTTTTCCATAAGAGGAAAATGCAGTCTCAAGTGACGTCTACAAAACTGAAACGACTTCGTACGCAAATAAAATGTATTTATTTCACACTTGAACGGCCTTGAACCACGGGCATCCTTTTGCGCTGCCATAAAATACTTAAAATAATAGATGTCTCGCGTAAACGGGAAAACTTCTTTCTGTCTATAACTCAGTACTAGGTTATAAGAATGCCAAACGTTTGCTTGCATTGAAAACAAACGCTTCCTCGTTACATAGCTTCGTAAGGTGTTCAAATAAATATTTACTAGTTTCTAATGGATACAGTGGATGGTACAGAGTTCGATCCTGTACTTCTACAGATGTGGCAAGCACAAGTTGTGCTAGAATTTAGTTAACATGGTTAACTTGAGCATTTGGGTTTGTTAGACGTATAGCTTAGCGCACATGAAACAACGCCATGAATAATTTGTAACCTAAATTTTGGTAGCAACTTGTAATATGCCAATTTGGCATTGTATCTAAAGTGTAATTATGTATATAGGATTGAGCAAATGATCACCGATGACAGCGTAAGGGGCCATTAATTTCATTTAAATGTAGATGTTTTATTGGTATGTGGTAGCTGTAATCAGCACGGAAAATTGTACATAAACTTACTGTAGCAGAATAATTCACTGTAATTGTACATAACTAGAAAGATTAATAATTGGGCTACAGAGATAATTCAAACTCTGCCAGAATCTGTGAAAGCTGTATATTTTAATAAAATTAGCGTTAGGTTAATAAAGAAGAGAATATGTAAAATATATATTATATCTAGAAGATGAATAGGCCGTAGAGAATTGGGTTTCGTCACGCTGCGGGAAGCAGAGGGCAGGCCATGTATGTGTCAAGGGGGTTGACGAATTGTTGAGGGGGAGAGTACCTTGTACGCCCCACTGGGCGAGAGAGTGTTAGAAAGAGACAGAAATAAGACGCCTGCAACAGTTTGTCACAAGGCAGTTTAATTTAAAATGTAAATAAAATATAAATTTAGTTAAAAGTAAGGAAATTTATGTGCTAGAATTGAAGTGTATGAACAAGCATGTAAATTGGTGATTTTGATTAATAAATTTGATACTTGATACGCTCGCAAAGGCCTGAGTTCTTAGTCGTCGGCAAACCGAGTTTAAATGTAACAGGGTTTGTGATTGGTCGAAGGGAGCTAGGGGTCAGTGTAGCTGGCTTGGCGTGAAGACGCGATGTTCGTGAGGGGAGAGAAGTATCTCAGAGCTCGAAGCAGACGGACGTGTTGCCGTCGAAGGGGCTGGAGCCTCGTCTCGCTGAAGTGTCGCTGACAGAGTGTCTGTCCCGGGATACGATTTGCGAGTGTTGCCAGGACAATATTTGCGATTATTCACAAGCCGATAGGTCAAATTAGTTTTTTCGTGTTTTGCCATACCAAAGAGATGGGAATCGCGCTCTTAAGGACAGTGACGCGACAAAACTTTGGAATCGGTCATTGTTTGCATTAAATCACATGCGGCGCGGAGTAATGTGTCTAGACTTAATCGCGGATCAGAGACCTGGTCTATTCTGTTTCAGGGTGAGCGAGGGCCATTTGCCGCCGTATCAAGTAACTATACCCGCTGAGCTAGACCGAGGCAGAACTGTTTAAATCAATATTATTGATCGTCAGGGACACTTACATTATTGTGTTGTAGTCCGCCGTCGACGAAGGGCAACTTACAAACTGTTCTCTGGATGTCTAGCGTGCAATGTAATTTATGTTTAAAACTGTGATGCAGTGCATATTTAACTAACCAAAATGTAATATATTACATATTATAATGCTCATTGCTTGAATTCTGCCCCCTAAAGCATATTTATTGTGTCAGCTACAAAAATATAAGTATTAAAATTAATGTATTTTTTATTATAAACAAGGGGCTGGATAGTTGTAATGACCTGAGTGTACAATAACTGCAGCCTATTTTGTCACCGAATTAAAAAAAAAAAATTCGTCTCAAAATACAGCAGCGGTTAGGACGTTCGCTTCCCACCAGAATGACCGCAGCTCGATTTTCGACGAGTATTTTCTCATTTGGGAATCGTGTCTGACGATGCCGTTGGTCTGCGGGTTTTCTCCGAGATATCCCATTTCCCCCCTTAGATTTCAGCGTTGCTCTATACTCACCTCGTATCACTCCTCACCAGCACTAAAAAATCATTCTGTTAGATTATGTACATGCGTACAAATATTTGAATTCTAGCTTCTCCTAAAATGTTCAACGATGTAGAGAGATTTTAGTCAGCCCTCAGCAGAACGGTCTTGAGTGATGGTGAGTGTGAGGTGAGTAAGGAGCAGGGATGGAATGCAAGAATGGAGATCACGGAATGACTCTGAGAAAACACGCCGACAAACGGTAATCAGGAGCATCCCGCCGGGGAATTTAACCCCTGTCACCATATGAGGAGTGAAGTAGTCTAGCATCTAGTCTTCTTAAAATTAATCGAATGTTTCTTCTTGTTATATAATATAAAGGTATCGCTTCAGGTCTAGAGATAAAGATAAATTCGCTCCACAATTTATCTTGTCAAATGTATGAAACATTCCGCAGCCTAGGAAAGCTTTTGAGAGCGTGGTGCAGCGGACGTGAAATGGTATCTACTGCGCAGCTACCCGCCCCATATTACCCCTCTAAGCCAGTAAGAGGGGAAATGACGGAGCTCTGAGTGTGGCATTATCAGCTACAACCAATCAGCAGATGCGCACACCTCCACTGGTTAGGGGCAGGAGGAGGATAAATTTTTCCCTCTGCATGTCGCCAGGACCTTTCATAGCTCGCGTAACCAGTACCCCACTACCTCCTCCATATTAGGGCGTTGTACAACTTCGTATTTACCAAGTGAGGTAGCACAACGAGAACACGCTGGAATTGCATTCGGGAGGTCCTGGATTGTATTTTTTGACTCCAGCCAGTCTGATTTCTATTTTACTTGGTTTTTTTTAACGCTAAATGTGAATAACGACTTATTTCCTAGTAACTACCCTTGTGTAAAGTTGTGTGTGAATATCTCTAATGAGTTAGATTCCCGGCAGGGTCGGTCCCCGGATTATCGCACATGGGAATCGTGCCGGACGGTGCCGCTGTATGGCGGGTTTTCTCATGAATCTCCCACTCGCCCCTATCCTTCATTCCGTCGCTGCTCCATTTTCACGTCATGTCACCTCACCAGCACTAATGACCTAAGTGTTAAGGTTCCTATCTACCTGCGCTTGTAACACATTGCAGCGAGTTACAAGTAATCATATTTGGAAGAAACATCACAACGCGCATTAAGTTTGTACATCTATGAAAAGAAAACGCATTTCAAGTAATGTTTCTATCAGTTTAAATACTAGGATTGACTATTGGAAACACGATTTTCAAGACCCTCAAAACGGAAAAAAAAAACTGCTTTTTTAATCTGCCGTATCTAGGAAAATTCCAACCAGATTCGGAAAACACAATAACAGAAATAAGAGCTGGAATTTTAACCATAAGTAACGCAAATAAAATAATACTGTCACCGTTTAAAGTCCCACAGGAAGATGAATAATAGTAAAGCTCTGCGCGTCAGTTGCTGGGTTTGCGTGTAGAGGCGATAATTAGAGACACTGGTAAGTCGCGGGAAAAGTTGATTGTTTGCTAGACTCCAACGTGCTATGTATAACACTGAAGGTTCTGCACCTACATTGGCTCTCCTTTATATGAAGCATTGTGGCCTTCTTCAACTGATCCAATTAGAACTGCATAGTTTTAACACAGAACGTGTGTGATTTGCCAGAAAATTGTTCACACGTGTCACGATTGAAATATTACAGTTTATTGGAAACTATGTTAAATATTTTCGCGATTTTCCAGTGCCTCTAGCGATAATGCATTACATACGCCGACCGACGTCACTCTTAACGCCCCGTCGGTTTTGTGCCTCACATATATCAACGCAGCTTGCCTAAATAAGAACGTTAAGTGCTGACCAAAATCTCTCTATATCTAATAAGACTTCGTTATCGACAAGACGGATAAAAAGAAAAAACTTCGTATTTTTGTTTTGTTTTGTGGGCTTTACGTCCCTTTAATAGCGAAGTCATTATAGAAAGTAACACATAACTTTACACAAGGACCGAAAATGTGCGAGGAACCTGCCATGGCCTATGTTAAGGAACAATCTCAGCATTCACCTGAAACGATTTGGGAAAACAACAGAAAACATAAATCGGAATGGCCTGAAACGGGAATCGAACCCTTAAGGGGCCATCCTAGATAGACTGTGTTTGTGTGTGTGAGGCAGAGACGGTAGGGTTGCCGTTGACTGACGTATGTAATGTATTATCGCTAGAGAAGATGATTTATCGCGGGAAAATTTGACTGTTTGCTGGGTTTCAACGTATGTTCAGTATATCACAAGATTACTGGCTTTCGCTTGTACGTTGGGCTGTTACCCTATTTGACTGAACCAATAAGAATCCCGCTGTTGTAGTATCTGATGTCAGTTATTGGTCTGCAGACAGCTATGTCGTGTCAGGTGTATATCACCCAACCATATATGTTGCAAGAAACTACAGTGTTTTCAAGGGCATGTTGGCACGAAACATTTTCGCGATATACCATCCTCTCTAATTATCGCCTCTCCGCGCAACCCACTCAGCTGTCGTGCTGTGATAAACTATGATACTTTTTTACTATGGGACTTTATGCGTTGACCAAATTATTTTATTTTGGGCAGCATAGTTTTAAGTCTCACGCTTGTTTCTACAGTTGTGTTTTTCGAATCCGTTTGTTATTGTTTTCAGATACGACTGTCTGTAAGAGCCATTTCGGCCATTTTGAGGGGCCCAATTATTATGTTTCTGTCAAAACTGTAGCGACATAGTTCGAAGTGTGTGTTCTTCTAGTAGATATAGAAATTTAACGCGCATCAAATAGTTTTGTCAAAAGTGGAATAGTTGTAACTCGCTACAACGCATTTGAAGCGCAGGTAGGGAGCCCCCTTAAGGGGCCCGCCTACATAGCGCCTTAGCGGCCATTCGACCTCATGGACGTCGAGTTTTCCCCTTGTTGTGGAGGAGGTTGTCTCTCGCTCTCTCTGTTGTCCTCTCGGCTCGGCTTCGCGTATCCTTCAATTTTCCACAACACTGGCTGCATATTTGCGCAGGACACATATTACAAGAACAAGATTTCCTCAAAATTTTCAGTTGTTACAAGGTACAAACAGTCACGGGATCGAAAGATAAAGGATAAATCTACTAAGGTTAAATGGTTTTAAGTAAAAATAACAAAAAATAACGCATTACACAAGTCGGAAAATACACTAATTCGGAATGTTACAGCCCTATTTTCTAATTACTTAAGAAACTGATAGAACTGAAACCATTTACTCTGAATCTGAGGTACCTTAATATATTTTATATGTCAAACACACAATCTCCCGACTAATATTTTCTGTGAAAAAACGATTCTCCTGAACCTCTACATCACAACTTTAATGGCAGGTAGACGGGCCCCTTAAGGATTTTCGGATAAGGTGAACGGATGGGGGTGGTGTAAAGGGGTGCGGAACGAAATCCCCAGCACCGAGTCCGACTAAACAGCACAGTAAAAATGCCCGCCCGCCCGACAAGATAAACCTCCCTTCTTTATTATCAGCCGTGGTAACCACGGACCTCTCTGCCCTAGCGCTGGGTGAGGTATAAATCAGATTTTATTTTTTACTTTTTTCTCTCTCTCTCCTAATCCCTGTTGAAGGCGTCTGGAGGCTCGGGGAAAAACACTTACTGGCAATCAGCCATGTTGGCATAAAATCACGCACCCTCGGCGTATCTCTCTTAACCTCCAGAAACATAAAGATATCAACTTGTTGCGACAGGTTTTACTACATGGGCACGCGGAGTAAAAAGTGGCACCTCGATCTATCGTCGGTTGGGAATGGGGGTTAAAGAAGTTACGCCGTGTGTGTGAGAGTGTGAGTTACGAGAGGTGTGGCTTTGGTTGTGGTTGGGGGGGGGGGGGGATACACCTTAAAAAAAAATTTCTGTCGTCAGTCGCTGCGAAGTGACTGCTGCGTCGAAAGGTCCCGACGTTTCAAAGGCGCTTATTAAAACGACGTTGTAAATTGATTACGAGTAATAGCTAGGGATAGGAAAAATTCGCGAGTTCAATGACTTGCATGCTAGAATCCAATGTCGTATGCATACTCAAGCCCCGTCTATTCGTTCATTGTCTGCTGTCTGAATGAGCAGCATGTAATGGACAAATGGTAGGGCTTCAGTATACACAGGATAATAGATTCTAGCATGTTGGCCGTTGAACTCTTGAAATATCCCTAGCCCTAGTAATAGCTAACGCGTGCCCGCATTGGCTGACCACATGCATGCCGAATACGCGTCGGCCCGTGTGCAAGCTTCTTCGGGAAAGTCAAGACTTGTTGAGTAGAGATGGTGGTTAGCGATGATCGTACATCGCGAAAATATTTTGTGTCTACATACCTTTGAAAACGCTGTGGTTAACTGCAACACGTATGATTTAGTGATGTACGTCTTAAACAACGTAGCTGTCTGCAGACCAATGTAGGGCATAACATATTTACAATAGCGGGATTCTTATTGGCTTAGTAAAATAGGGCAACAGCTCTATGTGCGAGCCTAAGCCAGTAATCTTCAGGTAAGCTGAACATGTGTTGAAACCCAGCAAACAGTCAAGTTTTCCCGCGATAAACCACAATATCTAATAATTAGGGACATGCAAAATTCGCGTTATTTTCAGGCAGCTGACTAGACTCCAAGTGACTATAGGCTCGTTCGACGTCTCCCACTGGCCGATATTGTCGTGATTTGCCGTGGAGAATGCTTACACGGTAGAGAGGCCAATCTCTGTAAAGGCTAACACACGTAAATGACAACACATTAAAGTTCGTGGCCAATTGAATCGCAGATTATGCTCTGTTATGCATAGGAAATAGAAGTTTAGTCTGTTACGAAATGATAACGCGAATTTTGCATGTCTCTACTAATAATGATTTATCGCGGGAAAATTTGACAGTTTGCTGGGTGTCAACGTACGTTCAGTTTATGAACATTTATTGGCTTTAGCTTGTTCGTAGCGCTGCTGCCCTATTTGAGTAAAGCAATAAGAATCCCGCTATTGTAATTAATATTTTAAGCCTATTATTGGTCTGCAGACCGCTACGTTATGTAAGACGTATTACCACCCAGTCATACATGTCACACAAAACTACACTGTATCCAAGGGTATGTTGGTACAAAAAAATTTTGGGACATACCATCATCTCTATTTATGAGGTATTATTAGAGGAAGGCAAAATTCGCGTGGCAGACTAGAAGACCTCACTGGCCTATATGTGCCAGGACACATGTCATTCCATTGGCCACGAGGCTCTATGTGATGTAAATTACGTCGTCAACACTTTACAGCATATTAGTTAGTAATTCCATCATTGAACTTTTTATTACTTGAGAGAAGAAGTACTCTTCGCGGCAGGCCACAACAACTCAGGCATATTAATATATGGCTGACAAGTTCATAAATAAATTAATCGACTAAACCTGGTCTCGCGGCTGAGAAGACCTCCCTTACTCCAGCTCGCGACTCATAATTAGTTTGTTGCGAAATGTTTTTTTTCTCAAATTTTATTTTAGTATATTCCCTAGTAGCAAATACGATAATTTTTCAGTTGGCCAGTTGTTGGCAGAAGCGGCCAACGTTTGCTAGTATGATGGTCAAATTTTGCTGGTATGGTTGTTAATCAGGCCATGCCAGGAAATATGTTTGTAGTTGTACTGAAATAAATTTAATGTGGCCTGTGGGTAACATAGTTTAAAGAGATCGACATATTTCAGTATACAGTATGGTCCACAAACAGACTTAGCATACTAACCCACAAACATCTGAGTGTAATAAGAATGCTTGTGGTTAAGGGGGATTGATCCCTGTCAGATCGGTTTTACAGTTTTTGTTATAAATCAGGGAATAGACACATTGTTTTACTTTTTTCATGCTGACAAGGCATAGTTTATTGTTTCATTCACTTTTTGGAATCCATATGGCATTGTTTCTGTTAATGTTGCGGCCTCTGTAGTCGCTCCCGTAAATAAAGCAATTTTTCCTTTTCAGCTGTTTCCCGTTGCAAAATAATGAATATATTATGTTTCCAGCAATTACAGAAAATCGACTAAGTTTGTATATGCCTTGTCGTGACAAAAATTTTGATACATCGACTGGAACAGAAGTTATCGAGAAGAAACAGATAAATCCAAGGTGGTAGGGATCAATACCCATTAATGTGTTTGTGATTTCATTATGCATCATGTATGCCACATGTGGCCACGGGTGCATTCCGAATGTTTACTGCCTGTGTGCTGCTTATCACAATTTGATTTGCGCAAGTGGGCCAGTTGATGTTTGCTGTTTGGGTTACGTACAGCTCGGAATTTCTGCTTCATGATTATTGGCAGTGTATCTTTGTCCAGACTCATCTATTATTTGACTACATCAGACAGAATACGGCCGTTGTGATATCATACGTCTGTGATTTGCCAGTAGAGCCCCAAATCACTGCTGCATACGTGTACGTAAGGCATTGGAACCATATTGATACAAATATATTTTCGCCACAAAATCGTGCCACAGACTAAACAGTAATGCAGACTTGAAATGACGTGGCGGCTCGTTGGCATTGACGAATTTCGCCACTTATTGGCTGGCCGAGACTTTTGATGCCAGCCCCGTGTATGTTTGGCTCCTGCATGTTACTGCAGGTTTCATATTGTCCTGGCTGCCGGCAGGGCAGCTGCCTCATGTTGATTGTCAGTAGGTGTTTCCGCCATTTTGCTGGCCAGCGTAGCCATTTTGCTGGCTTGTGTGACTGAGTTGGCTAGCCTACCGGCTCTCTCACTTCTGTAATACTAAATATTATGTGATAGTGCCTCTAGTTGTTATAACCGTCTATAGGCGTAAACGAGCCCTCAGCGCTGGTGTCTTCACGGGTCTGTAATAAAATACTGTTGTCATGAAGGAATGGGTGTTATTTTTTTGGGGGGGGGGGGGGGGAGGGATTCTTTCATCAGGACTACAGCAGCCAAAACTTTTATAGTGTATACCGTCTCCCAAACAAGACCATGTTTCCAGAATTCCTTCACCAACATTCTTAGGTCTTTCCGCACTTACCTTATAGTCCGAAATTATTTACGAGTTGCCATGAATATTTATTCTGCAAATGTACCAAGGTTCCCGTAAATGTTTTAGCATTCAGAGAATATCTACTCCGTTTCAAAGAAGATTTACGATCTGCCACGAATATTTACACGCTTTTACGAAATCATTCCTCAGAGAATTTTTTTACTGTTGTAGATGTGGGTTTTATAGACTTCACGCTGTAAAATTGAGCACTTCTTAATATCACTTAAAAAAATTGTAACGGAAATACGTTGTTACGGCTTCAGATATTTACTAATGAATACGGTGAATTCTGCACACTGTGTTGATTACTTACATCACTCTTATAGTGTTAACGTCAACACGAGGCATAATTGAATAAGTCATTTGAAGATCACAACATAACACTTTCAGGAAAGAGCTCTAAAATAAAATAATAGGTACCAAAAATGCATATTTGGATAAATCTTCTAAATAAGGCACTGTAATTTTTTTTAACAGGTGTATGTGTTACTACTGTATTGAAGAGTTGATGTTTCGCGCTTTGAAGAGTTCCTAATATGCATAAGCCCACGTCGTGAAAAAATGTGACACGATGGGTTTCTCAAAACCACTGATTAAATTATACATTGACATTTCCTGTACTGTATTCCCTAAGAGCTTAAAAATTGTTTCCTGTTGACTATGCATATGTATACTTTAAAATTAGTTTCAAGTTTTCGAGGATATTATTAGTCTTCCAAGGAAGTTCGCACGAATATTTATTCTGCAACTGCGTTAAGCCTGAAATATGTCCGGTTGTAAGAGAAACTTCACTGCTCTTACATTTTTTTCCTCATTTTTCCTAGCGTCTTTCAAGGGATATTAACATGCACCCATGAACTTTTCTAACATTCCTCGAATTTGTTCATATATCAACGGGCATTTACAACTTTAAATAATTATTTTCACGAATCAACAAATATTTGCAGGCAGTATATTATTTTGCTATTTTAGGATGACCGTAAATTCTTTCCGAATAATTAGCGCAAGGGGATTTACTTACCACTTTGAATGTATCTTTTTTTTTTTCAGTAACTTCTTTTTCCTGAGTTCGTACGGCAATGCGGCAGTAAAATGTAGCAATAAAAGAAGCAATTTTATGCTTAAAAAAACTATGCATATGTGTTTTGGGCGCTGTCTACATTGAAGCCAGGGCGGGAGCAAGCATAGGGCTTTACAGGTTAGGTGATTTTCCACCTGGCTCAGTAACGGTTCAAGTTACATATATGCCACCACTGACTTTTCTGATCGTCTCGGTGCCGCGTACACTGCTATGGATCGTTTAGGCAGTTTTTTTCAATACCCTGAAAATTGTGGCCAATAAAGCATTTTTACACACAAAAACACGCGAAAATGGCTATTAATAATTTCTTTACTGCACTTTTATTTACGGACCAATTTTCTCCTTGTCTCGGCGCATAAATTGGTTTTAGTCCGGAATCGATATCATAAAAGGTAAACGAGTTCCATTGAAAATAATTTAACATATAAAACCCTATTCTTTCTCCGCCAGGGCTCCGAGGTAGGCAGCGCGCTTAAGAGTGCTTGGTAGTTAAATAATCGCTGAAAACATCAATTGATTGCTACGCTTTTTTCGAAGCCAATATGGATAAAACATTCAATGATAATCCTAGATAATGGTATTTGCCAACTAAATGAGTAAACATTTATCCAAAATTACTAATTCGTTATGCGTGATCTCTTGCGCCGCAGTTAAAAGCACGAGGTTCCGGCGTCAGAGATTGTGCCTCAGAAGTTCGTAACACTGGAAACAATTTTGTTTAAAACGTTGGCTAAAACAATTGTCTAGGATTACTATTGTTTACTTTTCACAAATTGGCTTCAAGAAACGTACTGTTATAGATTAATGCTTTCAGTGTTGAATTATGTACCACGCCCTCTTAAGAATACGGTGTATATCCGTGGACACGTAGTTTCTAACCACATCTTCGCTTGCTCCACGTTCATGCAACACGCTTGTTTTACGTTTTATCTTACGTCGGAAGAGTGATTGCCTAAGGTTCGCCGTGGGTGGTGTAGGATGTTTCAGAGAGGCTGGGGAGTCGCTCTATCGACGCGTATTATCAACTGACTCAATTACCGGCCATTATAAATTCTGGGCCCGCACGCAGTGTGCGCTTCGGACGTTAGGGGAGGGGAAGGAAGATGGCGGGGGAGGCGATTTCAGGTGCGGTGTTCGTCTTGTGTGTTTTGGTTTGTAAGTGTGGGGCTTGGGAATGGGGATAAGGTGTTAGATGAAGTAAGTGGGTCCGTGAGGGGAAGGGGGGGGGGGTTGTTGTTCTAGCATATGGCCAGCAGTCGACGAACAACGGTACCGGGCTCTAACCTCCACCCACCTCCCTCCCCCCCAGACACCAGGCCTACTCAAGGTTGCCTGAGTCGCCGACCAAGAAGAACAGGAGTGGAAGAGGTGTTTGAACCACAAGTTCATGCACCTTGCGCCTGGTACAGCCCGTCCGACAAGTCTTGGTCCCCTGACAGCGCCTTCCGGACCAGTCCGGCTGCGTGGTGGGGGAGCATCAGCTGGCCGAATGTTCGAGTGAGAAAATAATCTCACGAGCTATTTGTCCTTGCAGATTCCGTACAGCAGCAACTGAAGGTCTTCAAGTGGGGAAAAATTACAATTTTATATTTGTATGAATGTTGTTTTGTCACTTCTCCATCATCGCCTCTCAAGGGCGTTCCAGAGGGAAATAATCGTAATCTTATATTTGTACGAAATTGTGTTAGTTTTACAGACGTTATTTTGGAGCACGCTTTCCTCTTTAAAAAATAGCGTAGCCGGTTTCCCCTTAATAGCATTTCAAAGTCGACATTTTTTATATTTTTACTTTCATACAAAACTTGAAAACCAATAAACATTATGAAATGAAATAATTCACATTATAAGTACATTCCCCGAGCTACTGCTTGAGGTAGTATGTAAAAACCCACTACAGAAAATTTTTGTATTCAAAACATTTCTAAAATTTGCCAATATTTTGTTACTATCAGCCAATTTGCAATTTTCTGCCGTTTTTTTTTAATTAAGGAGGCGTTTCACTGAAAATTTTAATTGTTTGTATAAGGTTTCTATTTGTACGAGATATGGTTTGTTTTAAAGACATATATTGTGAAAATTTTTACTGTAACGAAAATCTTTTAGCTTTCGTAATTTTTGTATGATAGCATAATAAAGTCAAAATTTGCATATGATGGTTTTCTTCAACAGAAAACCAAGTTACCGAAATGAAAAAATTCACACTGAAGATCAGCGTCACAAACTACGAAAAGACATGGTTACAAACCTCATCGATTTTTTTTTGTGGTTTTTGTATGTCTAGTCAATGGCACTGTTTTTCAGTGGGAATTTTTTTCATTTCGGTAAGTTAATTGATACTCCTTTCTTGCCAGTGGCGAAGCGTGAAGTGTTGTAGGGCAAGCGATGATTAGCAGTGACTGCACAGAACTCTAAGTTGCCTGTGGAACCATTTGACTGGTAGGAGCAGGTACATTCCTCAGCCAGTAGTATGTAAGAGACAAGGAACTAGTTATCAGTAATACACTTAGGTCTCAGCAACATACTATCACCTGCTCAAAGTGTATAGTTGGATCTCATACTGCTTACCTTGGATATCCGCCCATGCTTCGCCACTGTTTCTTGCATAAAACCGTTATATGCAAATTTAGAAAAAACTAAGTAAACAAAAAACAATTTCATTACAGTAAAATATTGTTGCAACGTATGCCTATAAAACGAACCACCTCCTGTACAAATAAAAAAACATTAAGCATTACAATTTTTGGAGAATTCCCGCCTTAAAGGAAATCACTCTCTGTAATAATCATAGTTGGAGTTGATGGATAGTGGCAAGAATATTTTTTTACTAGTATATGCTTCAAATCACTGTAGCGTTGTGCGCCTTGTACGTTTGGACGATGGTTTTATGGCACAGTCTAGCTGTTTACAGACAAATCATAGACGTTTAGTCATAGTCCACAAGAATTAGCACTGACCCGTCCAACAGAGACTTACTAGTAACAAAATAAATTCGTCAAAAAGGAATGCATTATATATAAATATTATGGTTTCTTCTTTGGTTATTTTAAGAAGTAATGAGACATTCATTTAAGACAAATATGTTAAATATTTTAGTTTTACTCTTCTCAAAATAGAACCGCATCTGCAACTACTAACACACTTCTTCGCAGGCACTGCAGCCACGAAAGCGTGCACTTTTGCGGTTACATTTTGATAATTTTAATTTAACTTTAGATAACAAAAAATTCTAACAACGTTTATCCTTACAGCGTTTCAACTCTAAATCTTAGGAATTACTCATCTTTTTACAGCTCAAGAATAGTTTAGTATTAAGAAAGAATCATTTGACATTCATTAATTTAATTTATGTGTACAGTTTAAGTTGATTGTCATGCTTTCACTTCAACGCAATTTTTAACAGAAACGTTTTTTTTTCTCTCGGTTGTTTGATTTCTCAATAAACTTTAAATAAATTATATGTAATTTTGTTAACTAGATGGCTATATGCAGTTTATTAACATGCAGAAATGGTAGAAACAAATAATTGCTTCCAAGAAGCTAAATGTGAATCTTCCGCAAATGCATGCCAAGAGATGCACATTTCAGTGATAATTATTACACTTTGGTTTTAACTTGAATCAATATCACTTGTCCATCCTGAAAAATTTACAGATATTATACAAATGTTTTCTGCTGGTCCTCTGTGTCGGAAGTCGTGGTCATCTCTTTGCACACCACAATCGTACAAACGTTACTGGCTAGTAAGGATCGTCAGTTCATGGTACCAAATCACTCTCAGGACCTGAGGTGTCTTTCTGTCACACGAGGTTAGTGCAGAAAATGATTATCGTTTTATCATTTTTTACCATATCAACACATTAAATTAAGTAAACTGGCACAGTCTTGTTTCATAAAACTGGATAAGTACTGAAGTCACTTCCCTTACGGTGTACAGGCAATCCGTGGAGTTTGTTAACATAATCGGTAATAAATAAATATCGTATGATGAGGATACCGGAGGGCCGGGTATCGTACCCCGAATACAGATTTTATCACTGGGTGCCCGTTAGCATCTTCGTACCCTGAAGTAGGACATGGAATAAGGACCTACAATGTAGACGCGCCGGAATGAGAAGGGCGGGGGAAACAGGAGATCGCCTAGAAAAGGCCACCGACATCATCACTATTCCCGCATGTGAAAATCCGGGGACCGACCCCGCCTTATATCGAGCCATATCGCCTTGGTGGGAGGTGAGTGGTCTGACCACTCGGCTACTGCGCCCCTTTATATAATCGGTAAATAATTAGAGATGAAAATTTAAAGAACAGTTTTCTGTGAAGGAGCTGTAAATCGTTTTGGGAAGTTGCCCCATGCGCAGCTGCCAGGAGTATATCTTACGACTTTCCAATACACAAAATTATTGTTGGCCCACAGGCAATGAAAATAGATAATACCTGACACCAGACTTTAGAGAGAAGTACATGTGAGCTGTAGAAGCGGACACATATACGGACGCGTTCTGCTAAGGAGGAAAAACCCTCGGGCCGTGACTTGTTAAACGGACTCTGCCCACAGGCCTGCCTTCAGGGATGAAACAAGCTTCCACGCTTCGCGCCGTCTTTGCCGACGACTCTGGGACAGCAGGGTCGACAGACGGGTGCAGGTGAGTGGAAAGCCGTCACCTGCTGTCGAACGAAAGCTTCCTAACGATGTCGCCAGTCGCAGTAACTACTGGAAAAGAGAAAATAGAAGGTACGTATTTATTCAAAACGTTTCTTGAAAGAAAACTCCACCACCTTGAGTATACTTGACTTGCATTCCTCAGTTATTTATATGTATGGTCCAGTACTTAAGAAATAAGAACCAGTAAGGTATAGGAAGCGTCATGACAGTTATTTTGCTAAATTGAATGCATCTGCTTTTAGGTACTTTTATAAAACAAATTAATTATTTGTTAAAGCTTACACGAGCAAATATAGACAGGAATCAAGTTATACCAACTTTTGAAATCATGTCCAGTAAGACATATCGTACCATGCTTTGATTTTTAATTCTAAATCCTAACAACGAACAACAAATTAATACAGATGATACCAACAATGTGTAGATCTCTTGATTCAATGTTAGCGGTTTGTAATGACACTTATACACTATTTCTTTCAGAAGATACACTATTTCTTGCTGAATGCAGCATGCCCATACATATATCTGCCAAATACAAAACTTTTTGGAAGTTCTATTTATAAACAGGCTTCTGTACAAAGGTATTTCTTGCATTACATCTTATACACATGCACCTACGTACAGAAAACAACACTTCCACAGCGTAAGATACGTTAGAGAATGCAAAAATGCAGTACTTTCTCGCGTTCTGAAAATACACTTATTTGCCAATCTCCAAAGAAGTAATCGCTGGCTCGGTCGTGGTGGTAATAATCTTGCTTTTCAGAAGATAAAAGCCGTAATGTTTTCCCCCAATTTTTTTTAAAGATTACTTTCTTTGTAGTGAAGAATCATATTCCCCCGCCCCTAAGTAAAGCCTGCTTAAAAACCACGTCACACAGTAACTTCGTAACTGTTTTGATCGCAACAAACGTTTTGTTACCGTTTCATCGGTGCATGAAAACAGAAATATTGTGTAATTACACGTGGTATACCTGTTACGAGCAACTGAGGTTACCGGGTTGAAGTTATGTATCCTGACAACAAAATTGGTAACTGCAACTGCTTTCATGAAACATTTATTAAGATATTAGAAGTTCGCGCACACATTCAGATCGCCATCTACAGAACACGTGTTCTTATGTCATATCATAACCAATGAGGCAGTTAATGAAAATTAAAGTTTACTTAAGGGATATTGGAAGGTACGATGTCGAGCGGACAACTGAACTCAATCGTGAATAAAATCTGAACTACTCATCAAAATTTGATGAGAAATTTTTGCCGAGTAGATATTTTATCAACGTGTGTTAATTTATGTAGCACTATGTGGTAGTATGCTTTCCTTTCGAGTAAAAATTTAAATACTGCTTTTAGAAAAATAAGGGCTTGACACCACAATATCTACAAAAATGGAAAACTGTTACTTGATAATTTTAATATGATAATATCTAGACCTCTATTCTAACCAAATTTCAAAAATACTCGCGAACGTAAACTAGCATCCAAGCACAAAAAACAAACAAACAAGGAAAAACCTTGTAAATAACAGAATTCCTTGTGAAATTGTATGTGTTTAACTTTGTTTGCCAGTTGCGAACAAAGTCCTTACAGGAAAAAAAATTGAAGAAGAAACTTATTTTAAAATATTAAAAATATTTTGACTAGTATAATATTCAATGTTCAGTTACGAAAAACGGCTAAAATTGCACCACTTTGCACCTTCGAATCCAAATTTTAGAGGGTTGGTCGGTGTTCATTATATTATTCTCGGAATAAAAACCACCCACCTCCTTTTGACAAAAATCCTGGTCTAGAATAAATCGTCGAAAAACTCCTGCACCCGATAAGCGTGTGAATTTCGTGAACGCATCGTCGGCGGTGAATTTGGCCACGGCTGTTTTTTAGTATAGGTGGTGTGTGATAAAGTAAACTTTTCTGAAAACCATCTTGTCTAGAATAATAACTAAAAACATTATTTACCGGTATTATGAACATTAATTAATTAAGAAATAACGTACAAGTGTTGGACAATCCTTTAGAAAAATGGTAATTGTGAACAATTTGCATTATATGTCATATGTCTTGTTGGCTTAGCAGGACACACACACACACACACACACACACACACATATATATATATATACACACATATATATATATAAAATAGCCTTGTTTACGTAAATAAGATGAAGAAAACTATGAAAAATTTCAAAAGAATAACATAACCAGGGTTTAAGAAGTTCTCGCCTATAGAAGGCCGGAATTTTCAACGCGGTAACTCTGCATTCGGGGACCTGATGCCTTGTACATCTTGGCTGCCATACTCTAGGTGCAACTCTGGTGGCGTTTACACATCTACACAGACTAGGGCAGCCAATGAACGACTGGCAGCAGGCCCCAGATGCAGCGTTGTCCACATTCAAGATTCCGGCCTTCTGCTACAGCTTTGGTCCACGACTTGTTCAACGGACTGTACGCAAGCGGCGCGGTTGCCTGTCACGGTCAAACACGAGAGCTCCTTGCTTCGCGTCATCGCCTCCGACGTCTCCCCCTCCCTCTTCTTCAATGGTTGGCGTGGTAGTGAAGGGGGGGTTGCAACCGTTGCGGTGACATCTGCCGACGAGAGTGAGGTACAACCAGACCCACACTACCCTCTTTCCCTTCCCTAAAACTCTAACCACAACCCTTTCACACTACGAACCCTTCCTGTCGCATGACCGCTCCGGGAGGATGGGAGGACGCGAAGTGACACCCTCCGGCACGTCGCCCTCGGACAACCGCAATTTGTCGCGCTCTGTGAGTTACGGGCGACGTGACGAGGTCCTGGGGACTTCCGACCGCACTCCGTCGTCCTGGCAAGACCCTGGAGCCACCCATACAGCTCTGACAAGCACGACACGACATATCAAATACGACAGCTGTCCAGCAGGAGCCGCCTCAATCATCCAAGACTTCTCCTGCACCTAAATAACGCCTGGTTCAAGCGGGCAACTTTCTTACACACCAAGCTGATCACCAAAAGTCGAAAGGGCCGCGGTTTGCGCAATAGGTAGAACGCTTGCCTACCACCAAGGCGATCAGGGTTCGATTCCCCCGATTTTCGCATCTGAGAATCGTGCCGGACGATGCCGCTGGTCGTCGGTTTTTTTCGGGGATCTTCCGTTTTCTTCACCCCTTCATTCCGGCGCTGCTCCATACTCACACCATGACATCCCTCACAAGCGCTAAATACCTATAGTTTAGGTCATGCGCTTGAGTTTCTACTTTTTATTTACAAACATATCTTCATGCGGGTGGTCACAGAAATTTCATAAGCAACAACAAATAAAGCCCACGATTTTTCGTGAAAATAATTCTGCAACAGCTTATTTCAATGGCTTATGTGCACATATGAAGCTCTGCTTCATTGTTACTGGCAGAATGTATTATTGCACAGACGTGGCTCATTTGTCTGTGCCAACAGGAATAAGGTTACTGCAACACCACACGTCTGTGATTTGCGGGTAGAACCCTGGACTCTGAGAGTTTAAAACAGCCAATCACTGACCATGAAGCAGGGCAGCAAATGTGCACATAAGGCATTGAAACAAACTGCAGCAGAATTCTTTTCTCGAAGAATTGTAGGCTCTAGCAATAACTTACTCTGCTCCTCGAAGTCTAGAACACAACAAAAAATTCTGTTCATTAAAAATGTCGGATACTACTCCAATTAAAGAACTAGCTCAACATAATGAATATAAAAAAGTGTGAGTGCAGGAGAAAATTTAATTTCAGTGACAAGAAGCAATATCAGAAAATACTGCTTCAATGGTTTTTTCGTCCACCCAGATGTTATTTATTTCAAAATTTATCATCCACTACAAGCTTTTGGTTGAAAAAAAAATTACGCCAGCATATAAATTGTATGTTCAGGATAGTTTTTATAGACTTGTATGTGTAAGTGTACCCCTTCAGAATGTTCGCAATGTTTTGCATCTCTATAATCCTTTTCTATATATATATATATATATATATATATATATATATATATATATATATATATATATATATATATATATATTTTTTTTTTTTTTTTGTAATTTTACACAACGGTTTGTCCAAATGAGGAGCGACAGTGAACTTATTATTTTATTTCTAAAAACCATTTTGTTACTTATATCATTTAGTTTTTCTATTCAACTTTTATTTATGCACAGGCCTAGTAACTCGTAGCACGGGAACAAATTTAATAGTGGGAATTGGAACCCGGCCTAAAAAATGATTTGCTGATGACAGAAATATTTGCGACGCGTAACAGTTATGAACTATTTTTGCTATTTTCAACTGCGATGATTTATGATCTCGTGAGTTTCGCTAATTTGCCTGCCTCGTAGATGTTGGCAAACCGTACTCATTATGCTTCATACTTTCGTCGAGTTTCTTCCTGCCAGCGATAATGCCAAGTTAATTAATGACGTTTATTAACGCTCTTGCTTTCATGTCCGCCGACCAAGCGAAACGCCGACTGCATGATAAATTCTCTCTTCGAAAAAAAAAAAACTTAAATGGCTATATCTTACTTATGATTCATACCCTCGACATCACGCACTGTAAACAAATGTCTTAATTACGTTGCCAATAGTTGGATGCCACTTTTAATTGGACGCAATAATTTTTTCGTTTTTAAATTTCATTTCTCTCAATTAAATTCCCACAGATAAATTACTGGCACATTATTTTTCTTTGCTTTAACGTGGCTGTCAAACCACAAGAAATTTATGCTAACGACTAAGACAATACATATAAATAAGTTTCAGTCGGTCTAATAACGGCGGTGATTTACGCTGACATGGAAAGTTATTTAAAGGCAGTGAAAATAAATTAAAAAAAAAAATATATATATATGTATATATTAATATATATATATATATATATATATATATATATATATAGGCCTATTTTTAATTTTATGCAAACCAATAAAATCTTCGTTGTGGGTTCTTACCAACAAACAAGTACTAGCAGCCTGACAGGTACATTCTCTGCGTGTGGGAATTGAAGATAATACACGAAGAAGGTTCGGGGGAGGGGGTGTCCTTTCGTGTACCCCTGTTTTCCGTTCCGTTACCGTTCCATGCTCACGGCGCGCAAGGACCTGTACCAAAAATGGTACAAAACTTTTTTCGCGAAAACGTCCTGTCTCAAACAATAGCAGTGTTCTTATTGGCTCAGTCAAATTGGGTAACAACTCCACGTGCAAGTGTAAGCCAGTAATCTTCTGGTAAGCTGAACATGCGTTGAAACTCAGCAAACAGTCAAGGTTTCCCAAGATAAACCTTCATTAGAGACACTGGGAAATCGCGGGAATAGTTGACTATTTTGCTCGGCTCCAACATGCTGTATATAACACTGAATGTTTCGTATCGATATTAGCTATGGTTTATTTGAAAAATTGTTTCTGTCTTCAACAAACCCAGTTAGAACTGTACATCTTGAACACACAGCGTGTGTGATTCGCCACAAAACTGTTCACACGTGTCACGGTCAATATATATAGTACAGTTTATTGTAGACTATCTTAAACACTTTTACGATTTTCCAGGGTCTCTACCCATCATATATGTTTATAGTTCCATGCCACTTTTTAAATATAAACAAAGTAACATAATTATGAATTAAAGTATAAAAAATATACAATAGTCTCAACAGATAACTAGAGGCACGATTATTTCGCGTATTGATTCTAGGTCAGGTTCAACGTCAATACCGTATACTTCACTCCTCCTTCTGTGATTAGACGAGAGTGGTTTTAACACACATTTGACGACTGCAAGCCAGTTATAAATAAGGAAACAAGTCGTGGGGATATCACGTGCTACACGTTTGTACTGTTAGAAGCCAATGGACATTTGGCTTCAGCCGGTACACGTATAGAACTGAGAAGTCTAGGCTGTTGCCAGGTGAATACGTGAAATACTCGTGCTTCTACAGATAACATCTGAATCGACAAAAAATGCAAGTTTTGACGTGACAACGTCTTATAATTCGATAGAGCCGGCTGCACGCACGAAAAAACATGACTCATGCGGCGTTACCTCGCTCTGAGGCGTTCCATGTAAGGCTTGAAGTGCAAGCGAGAGCGCGGAACGAGCGACAAAGAAGTACAATCGGCCTTTGCGTTCGGCAGCGTTCGACATCCGTCT
>PNEQ01091633.1:0-17480 GCA_003012365.1 Medauroidea extradentata | reverse complement strand
CACTTCCTTCTCTATATACATCCAAATCTATTAAACAAATGAAATTAAAATTTTCTTTTGAAAAATGATACCATTCCATCAGTATTTTCTTAAGACGTTGTCACGTTCAACTATCGTCAGTAAACCGACTTTACAGACAACCAATATTTTTAGTGATTGTTCTTGACAAGATGGTCTCCAAAAGTACTAACTTTATCGCGAACAACCTTTAATTAAGTGTTTCAATATACAACTTTTTCTTACAACATGAACTAAATTAAAGTAGAATAATTTCAATTTCGGTGTAATTCACTGAAACAGTACAGTAAAAGTTTTATTATGACTCGTAAGTACGCAAAATCTATACAATATAAATATTATTTTTATGGACAATGATTAGGGATTCTTGATTTTCGTGAAAAGATTCCTACACCGACCTGTTCCAGTGCCTCACCTTCACCTCTATGTGGGAAAAATTAATTTTCTACACCAATTAGCATAAAGTTACTGCGATACCGCACGTCTGTGATTTGCAGTAAAGTGTTAAGACAAGAAAAAGTTAAAAACTGCCAACCACTGATCATGAATCATAATTTCAGAAGTACGCGTGTGGCACTGAAACAAACTGGGGGAGAGAATGCTTTAACGGAAAATAGAGGTTCCTAAAGCTCAGTATTAGTAAGGACCTGTAAAAGTAGCGTTATTTTCTGACAGCAGATTAAGAGTCCTGTTAGCTAGTGCACGAACTTTGTTGCAGCGTCATAGAAAAAAAAGTTTTTATTTAAAAAGAAATATTATCAAACGGGTGTTTTACAACATTATCTACGAAAAGAAAACACATTTAAAACTATGCTTTTCTATTTTTTTTTATGATTTCAAGGCACCTCAAAATGGCTAGTAACGGCTTTTCAGACAGCTGTCGCTTAAAAAATACCAATTGTAATAATAATAATAATAAAAAGAAAAACACGCGTAGGACATTACTACACCTATTTTCTGTAAATAAGTAGTTAGGGTCACCTCTTAAAGTCCAGTAGGGAAAAGCCAACGACCAAAACACTACACGTCGTTTTCTCGCCCTGTGCATAAAGGCGATAAGGTTGTCGACGCACGACCCAGTATAGTTCTTATCACCTGCCTGTTTAACGCGGCATCTAGCGCCTGCTGTATGGGATTCCGTGGCTGGACTTGGAGATCACTTCTAGACAGTCATTTAACTGCCAAGTTAGCGAGACCAATCTTCTGCAGTGCAGCCAATAACGAAAATTACATAGTACAAGCACAACTAGTTAACAGCGGCAGCTCGTGCATTGTTGCCAGATAGGGCTGCAGTTGCCTGCAACTGTACAGGTTTATGTGCTTGTCGACGCTATAACCACTGACTTGCTGGTTTGCCGTTTATTACCGAGTGGTAACAAAAGATTAAGGAGCCAGTAGATCTTCCAAGGGCATTGGAAAAGTTCTCTCCACCTGCAGCCCTAAAGGTAAATTTCACAAGATCAAATTTTGATTCAATTTCCTTTCAAATTTATTGAATTCAATTTCTTGAACGTCGTGTGACGCCATGCTGGCATCTTAACGACAGCCATTTCGTCTTCCAATTTATCGAAAGGCTTGCATTTCTTAAAAGATTTTCGTTTCGAAAATGTTAGAAATTTTCTTGAATCAAAATAATTTAAGAATTGAGAAGGGTTTTTTTCCGGGAGTTTGATTCAGATAACATATTAATTGCGTTCCGTATGCGAATTATACCATATTAAATATAAACACGATCATTATTTCTTTACAACAATATAGACAAAAATAGTAAGAAATGTTGTATTGGATAAACCAAATATTTTTGTGCCGTGCAAGGTTAGTAAATAATTGTACACTAGGTAGCCTACATTATTTATTTTGTGCACCATTAGTTTACAAATCATGTAATAACTTTTCATGTGGTTCCTTCAGTGTTTATTGAATCGAATTTCTTGAATCGTCATGCTATTAAATAAATTGAATTCAAGAAATATACTATATTATCATGTGAAATGGCCTTAACGGCCAACAAGCCACGAGTCGCCACTTCCAGCTAATAACTTCAATCAATTTGTATAGCGCAATAAAATTTAGTTTGACACCAATTAATGTTGAAAATTTTGCAGGTCTGTAAATATCCGGTTAAATACAAATTAACAAGTGTTCTCACTGATCAGCCCTAGGTTCTCAACAAAATCCCTCCGGTTGACAGAAAAAATATTCATATACTTAGCTTAAGTTCACGCTCGTTAATTTACAGTGATTTTGAAAATTATATATAATATAAAATCATAATTTTAGTACTTGTAATCCCCACATTGTTTTGTCGGGAATATGTCATAATTTATATACATTTTTTTTAAGAAGTAAACCTCAAAAATCTTTTCTCATATTTTTGCATTCAAAACATCACCAATTTTGTTATCGAAACACGCCAAAAACCAGCAAAATAATATTTTACAAAAAAAAAACAGTATATAAATTTGCGAAATACCTACCCATAATTCTGAATCGTTTGACCCCATTAGTATTGAATTATTTCAAAGATTTCATTAAAACAGTTTTGTGTATTTTTTGCACCAATCTGAAAAAAAAACCTAGCATTATCTTAAAGGAAATATTGATCTAGGTGGTTTGCAATAAAGTGAGTACTTTTGAAGCTCATCTTGTATAAAATAATGACTAAAAATATAATTAGATGTAACCTCAGATACTTACTCTTCTGAGTACGTTACAGTCTATACGCTATTTAGGAATTAGTGGACGCTAGTTTTTTTATTTTACGTTCGAGGCACGGGAACGGGATGGCTATAAGTCGAATATAACATGTTCGTCAAACACCTCATCGCCTCTAGGCGCGGAGGACTCAACTAACTCGCAGTGTTTTCCTAGAATGTGTTTTTCACTGGAACTTCAAGCGATGACCCTGGTATTTTATTGTGGAAAGTATGTGGTGAAGTCCAGTGCAGGTTTCTATGATTTTGTTTTCCGAATAGGCTACAGTTGATATTTTTTCAGCTACAGCAACATGAAAAGGTCATTTTTAGCACTTTTGATGGGTTTGGTGCTCATGTTCTTAGTTACTCGGACGGCATTTTTAAAATCATAGGGACGTAGTTTGAAGTGTGTCTTCTTTTCGTAGATTTCGTAGATTCGTAATAGTTATACAAGAATAAATAATTTCCGTACCACGTCTCACGCGGCAGGTCCACTAAATCTTAATAAGTAGCTTTGTTTATATAAAAAAGAAGAAAAACATAATTATACGTTTTCTGAAAGGGTAAAAAGTAATTATAGTTTCGCCAGTGTTCACTTTATACCGAATCACCTATACCCCCTCTTTCATCCTCAAACACCACCACCAAAACAATCTCCACTCTACAGCAAAGGCCGTCAAAAGTGACGAGTATCGAGGCACGGATCATAAAATACGACACGACGCTCCCGAGCACAACGGAAGAAATAGTATTTCGAAACGAAAGGGCTCGTCGGAGTTATGTTATTTCTCCTCCCGCGGACGGTTAAAACTCTATTTTATTGCGCGGCATAAATCATTCCAGTCCGTCGAGCCGCCTGACATTTCCGTCGAAAAGGGGTTATACTTCCTAAAAGCAAACTTTACTACCGGATCCAGTCGAGAGGCAAGTGTTGCCAGCTTAGTCGTTATCCAACTAAAGCTGGGTGTCTTCAAAGTTTAGATAACCATTCTAGGAGAAACAGTAGATTATATGTACAGGGAAATGAATTACATTAAATACATCCGTGGTGAGATAGCCGCAATAATTATTTTTTAAGCCTAAACAAAATCAGATATCACAGATATATTTATAATAGTTTTTGTCGTATTAACGAATTTTTTTAAACAATAAATTATACGGTTTCGTCTAGTAATTCAATTAACAAACATTTCGTAAAATAACATACCTAGTTAGCTAAACTCATTGCATTTACTGCGTTGAAAAAAAAGCCATCATAAAAAAACACTATTCTAAACAAAATCGCCAAACAGATTCCTGATATGCTCTCGTTTAGGTTTATTAAATATTTACTGCGAAAACAGTAGAAATAGTGGTAGGTCCTTAATTTTTTGTATTAAATTGATTTGAACCGAAGCATTCACAATTGAACTGTTACGGCTTGCTGCTTAAATGGGAATCACAAGTTTAACCAATCACAGTAAAAGTCGGTATTCTCATGATGCCATTAGCAATTAACTCGATAAACGCCATCTTACTTTAACCTATAAAATACTCATCAAACACGGCATTTTTAATTTAAAAAATTACAATTTGACATATCATTCAAGAACTTAACTGTAAATGCTAGAGGAATCTCGTTTACATTTTTCGCAATGGTTATATCTTCATTATTTTACTAAACGTATTTCTCTACTATAGCCTTTGACATGATAAAATCAGCCAAATTCACAATATGCTAAGTGTGTTACTATTGGTCAAATTAAGACAGTAACCTCGCCACTGTGTTCTGTTAACTTTTGCGACACTAATGCTTATTTCTTCAGTTGACTTCTTACTGCTGAAGTTTGTAACTGTGTAAACCCCTTCAAGCGATGACCCAGTTATTTTATAGCTGGAAAAAGAAAAGCATAATAAAAATAAAAAATAAAAATATGTCGATTCTGTTTACAAAATTGTATCGTAACCATTTTGTTTATAAAATTGTATCGTAACTATTTTGTTTGATAACAAAAATGACAGTAAAAAAACACCGACATCGCTTTAATGTAAAAATGTACAACGAATTTAAATTGTGTTGTAGATGACAATGCAGTCTTTCATTTACACATTGGTTATGTCCCTCCTCTAAAATATTACCAAGAAATGCAAAATAAGAATATTATTTTCCCCAGTGTGGCATTCTAACTTAAATTTACGGCCTCCATGATTGATTTGCTGCCTGAGAGAATCTTAAGGGAGGTCTGAGGACACCTTAAGAAATGCTTAGTTTTTCCTTAGATTTCACTCACTTTTCGTCTCAGCAATGAAAATATCTCAAAGTTCACTCAGAGAGGCCTTAGATTTTTCTCAATATGACTGTCTACCACAATTTCCATCACTATGTTTTTATTTTTGTATTCGTACCAGTTATTTTTTTATTATTTTAGACACAAAATGTGACTGAATTTTGCTCTAGTAAAAATTGTTCATCGCCCATAGTTTTTGCGTAATGGCTCTTTAAAGCTAAAATTTGCATGTATCCGTTTTAAGGACTACACTTAAACCAACTCACTTACCAAACTGAAAAAATTCACAGTGAATAACGATGTTGTAGGCTACAAGTTAAGCTATGTTAATCCACATACATTTTATTCTTGGTTTGTATGTCCATGATATTCTTTATCCACTGTTTTTTTTTGTTGGTTAGTGTAGTTCTTAAAACGGAAACATGCAAATTTTGACTTTACCAAGCTATTACGCGAAAACTATGAGAGATAAACAAATTTCATAAGAGCCAAATTTAGTCACATTTTGTGTTTAAAATTAGAAGAAAAAAAATATCTAGTACAAATAAAAGATAAAAACATGATGATGAAAATTGTGGTAGACTCGGCCCTTAATGTTGATCTTCCTAACCTGCAGTAGAATAAGCCATAGTTCGGGAACAGGTACAGGAGGGCAGGGTTGCCACACTCCGGCGGCAGGGATGCCGAATACTGTGGCAACACTGCATGGTCCTGTGGCAGCCGGCTTATTAGAGTAAGAATGAAGGCCAGAGCAAGCCGTTGGCGGGAAGTGTAACCGCCACTTTGCCTACTTCTTGAGGCGGCAATCTGTCATTTAACTTCGCAAAGCCCTCCTCGACTCATGTCCGCCCACCAGCTGGGCAGACACGCTCAGGAATGTGGCTGTGAATGACGTGCGTCGAGTTGCGTACTTTCCAAGGCCGTTTCGAAATTCCAAACTGAAGCAATTTTTTTTTACGTTTGAATTCACGACAACTTCGAAATATGGCTTCTTATGGAGTCGTATAGAAAAGAGTCGGCAAATCTAGGGCTATCTTGTTTCTATTTTTGGTGGTATTAATTTTTTACGCCTAAAAAAGAGCAGGTATTAAAAATTTGTGTGGTGGTTTTATTTAAAATCGTATTCTCTATTTTGACTGATTATTTACAAGGCAGTAAATACTGTGGATTAAGCTAATTATGCAACTAACGACATTCTGGTTAGTCGACCTTTTAGTCGAACACGTATAATTTCTTGTTTAAAAAAATCAATGACGGTAAAAACCACTTTAAACAAAATTGCCGAACGTATATTTTATATCTGCTCTCATTTATGTTACAAAATTACCTAATTATCGCAAAAAAAGTAGAAATATGAGAGCATGGCCTAAGTCAAGCAACCTTGATGTTATGTTTTTGATCAAGTGAAAACCTACAATCAAAATCAAGTTGGCCGTTTGCATAGAACCAATAGATACAAGTATTCAGGGTATTCAGAAACTGCCACATAATAGGCATACCACGTGAATCCTGGGCTAAATTAGAGAAGGAAATTTAAGTGGCTAAGTGTTGTACGATGACAGTTTACGACACAGTGTGGCAACACAGCACGGAGGAAGTTCCCTAAGCTCACCAAAGCACTTCACGTCCAAGGTATTATTTTATATTTGTAAGGTCGAGGAAACATAGAATAATGTGTGCACAGAAAAAACAAACAAAGAAAATATTGTAAACTAATATCACAACATTATCAGTCACGTGATAAAAGTAAGACAAACCTTTAAAGTGGTTGCAAATATAACACCTTTGAGAACTAGTAAACTAAATGTTAGTGAGCAAAATTTTCCATTTGAAACAAAATAAACCTAGGAAACCTGTCATAATTTACAAAACATTTCGTACATCTACAAATAAAAAATTGGAAACTAGTTTTCAATACTTTATTTTTGTAAAATCACTAACAATTGTAAAATGAACCAGACATTAGCTGTAAATATACAACATTTATTTGTAGAGTTACATACATGTTTGTATATATAGGCTACAAAGTAATTTGTGAAAGTAAAAGTTTTTTTTAATAATTTTAGAAAAATTTTTTTGTAGTGTTATAAAAAACTTTTTTTTGGAAACTAATTAAAAAAAAGACTTATGTGAAAGTACAAACTTTTTTTTCTGTATGCTTAACTCGAGATATGTATGTACTTGCTCCAATAATATTATGTCTAGAACACTTGTAGTAATATATATATATCTATATATATATATATATATATATATATATATATATATATGAAGCGCAAGAGGGAACTATCTACTATACTATGTTGCCACATCACATCGTGCACGTGAAATGTCATCGTACAACATTTTGCCACTAACATTTTCGTCTCCAATTTACTCCAGGATTGGCGTTGTAATGGTTCTTATTCGGCCAATTTTGGCCATCCTGTATATGTTCGTTACAATGAAAAATATTTCCATGAATCATCTTACTGTAGGCCTACTAGAATTTCGTGAAATATATAGCAGATGTGTTTTAAATGTACTCGGAAAACATTGTGAATAGCATTTGTGAAGTAGCGGACGTGAACTGCAGGCTTCGTCAATATATGGCGTCGCTGTGGTTTTGCAAAACATCTTAAAATATTGTACAGTCATGGGCACAAAAATTGGGCCACTGATATAATCAAAGTCGGCTGTGTGCAAGCGGGAGCCTGGCATCTAGGCAACCTGCAGAACAACGAATAGCGGTGCGCTCTTAACTGCGCTGGGCACAGGTTGTGTTGTAGGATTGGAGCATCGCCCGTTCACACCTTCCTCCAGCGACCAGGCACTGTATATTGGCTGAACCAGTGCGGCGCACAAATCACTTAGTAAATGTAAAAGTGACACATGTCCATTTATATTACTCAAACATGAAGCTAGAACAAGTATTTGTAAAACACAATAACGAAGTTACGAAAGTGCACAAATTTTCCAATAACCAGACAAAAACCGTTACCTATATTATATCTAAATGTTAATATTCAATGCACGCGTATTATCATTCTCATACTGCGAGCTGAAACTAATGTATATTGTAACAATGCGGTGATATTTAACTGGCAGTCGCGGTGACGTTATGGTCTGACTTATTCGCTTGGATCTTTACATATAGAACAATTGCCGAACATTAAAGTGACCCAGTGGGTTTTACCGGGATACTTCTATCCCTCTTTGGCAGTCCACTGCTGATACATTGTGACTTAAACTCACATCTGTTAAGCACGAACAAAACGTGTAACACCATCACTGTACTGATTATTTACAATAAAAATCTTCAGAAACATCCATAGAACAAGTATTTCAGACACTAAATATCTAACGTCAAGCGGTAAACTTGATCCTGATTACAGATTAATGTTGTGAGTTGTTGGTCCAGGTAGTCGCAAACGGCCACTTTCACCCAGTTTGACAGAAACAGTTGTCATTCTCCCGTGCGAAACGACTGCACACGTTGTCCGTCCATGGGTCCTAACGTAGATTGTTACCATCAAAGCTCACTTAGTAGCCACGGTTCACGTAAATTAAATGTTGTCACAGCATCGTTATCAGAAGAACGTGACATAAGGATAATATTTCCTCATATTTTCTTGTTCTGTAGGTAATACCTAACTAGACAGTTCTGACTGACAAGTGATTAACGTATTGATTATTAACATATATTACGTAATGCAAGCATATATGAAGTGTAAAGTTATTTAAACGTTTTATGTGGCTGTTCCCTGCGTTACTGTATGTAATCCCATATTTAACAACTGTCATCTGTAACGAACAACTTGCTGAATATTGCTGTCTATTGTGTAGCATAAAGTTTCACAACGACACGTTAGTGAACAAGTGAAACTTCAAACATTTATTATCCAATATTTAAATTGCGTAAACGTGAAAACTTCTCTAACTCCATAATACAAGCAATTAAACCAACGTTGACAAAATATTATTCTATAATATCGTGATATTTAAAATATCTACAGCTTCTAATCAGGTTCCGTAGGATTAATTATAAGGCCGAAAAGTTTTGTTAGTTAAATATAATGGTGTTCATAAACTTTTAGTAGAAGCTGTAGTTGGTACCTAAATACGATTTGTATGTTCTGTCATAACACGCAATAATTATATCTGGATACTTGAGCAATAATACCTAGTTAAACAAACTATTATTTTTCTTGACATAGCCTGCGGCATACCATTATTGCGTACACAATGCTCTGAAACAGTGGCGTAGGAACAGGGTGGTACAGGGGTACAATGTACCCTCCAAAATTTGATAGTGGGTTACAAAATATAATTTGTACCCAGTACATATTAGTGCATATGCGTACAAATATAAAATCCAAATAAAGAAACACAATATATCAAGACGTATGTTTAATGTAATTATATATTTATACTAATGTTAACGAATAAAATTAAACTACTAACAACTTAAAAGTTTGAGCATAAATGTTTGAGTAAATATTTGTGTTTTGAGCGTACTGAAAGGTTTGATTTTTTTGGTAACAAACCAGCTCTGCAGATGGTATATTTTTTTTTAATATAAATAATTTAATTCTCTGTCCACAATATTGACCAGGATCAGAAAAGATTCGCCCCTCTTCCAAGGTTCGGTCTTCTTCGTGACAGTTCGGCTACTATCCACTACGCTAAGGTACTGAAATTCGCTTTCAAGTTCAGTGAACGGCTTATCTATACCATACAGTTCGGCAGCTAGGATGTTGTGTAGTTCTTTGTGTTGTAGACGTCCGAAATATGTTATTATTTATACCAGCTGCCCGGCCGCGACTTCGCTCACTGTTCTTTTAAAAATTATCATCAATATAGTACGGTAATCTGGGTTCGACTACACTGGCAGTCAACCGGATTTTCACATGTGATAATCGTGCCTGTACGATGCCACAGTTCGGTTACTTTTCTTATGGATCTCCAGTTTTCTTGGCCCTTCTGCCAACTGCCACTAATATGTGCATCTATAATAGCATAGCAGTTCCCCGTCGTCGTTTTTCACGGGATTTGAACCCTAAACTTCCTACCAGTGCCCCAAACTATTACGTCAAGAAAGTTCGTCAGAATTGATAAAAAGCAAATGTGTTAAGATAGGCCTGTGCCCAAAGCGGTACACGTATCAATATCTTGACAAAAAGTAACAACGTCAAAAAATTTTTTCTCCGTATTCATATCTGCTTTTCGATACTTCTGTAACATTTTACATCCTTCCGCCACTTAAAATGTCAAATTTCGAAAAATTATTTAATAACTTATTAGTTATTTACGTAAGTTTCATTCTTATTCAGAAATATCGCGATATCTCCACACGTCTAACAGATACAGTCAATTAATGGGGTGGGGTAGGGGCTCCCTGCAGAATTTTAAATTTTCAAATAACTTTAATGTTTGTACGATATAGTATTTACTTTATAGACACATATTGTGAATATATTTAGAGTAATAAAAAGTTTCTAGAATTAATAGATTTTGTGTACAAGCAGATCAAGCCCAAAATTGTAAAAACGGTTTTATACAAGATAAGAAAACTATCTGACTTAGAAAAATGAAATAATTTCACACTGAAGAACCGTGTCACAGGTTACGTCAAGATATTTATAAAACAACTTCAGTGATTTTTTTTTGTTTCTTTAAACAATTGCTGAATTTGAAATAAAAAATTGCCAAAATTCTGCCATTCTTTTTTAATACGGAAAATGTCATTGCCGGTTTTCATACATGTCTTGACGTAGCCCGATACACTGCTCTTCAGTATGAATTAATTCGTTTCTTTAAGTCAGTCGATTTTCCTTTTCTTGTATAATACCGTTTTATGCAACTGTCATTTTACATGCCACTATATAAAAACTGTGTAAGCAAGAAATTTTCATTATCATAAAAGTAATTACAACGTATATCTACAAAACAAATTATACATCGTACTAAAACAAACATTTCAAAACAATTCGAAGAATTTGGCTGTAACTCCTTCCTTAGTTGAAACAAGGATACTTTTTTTTAATGCCCTTAGAGGTTGAATTTCAAAAAGTCCTGGAACTGCTTTTCGGGGTTATTCGTAGGCCTGATTTTGATACATCAATCAATTCGATTTCACAATACGTTTAAAAGTTATTGGAAATGTATTTAAATTATATTTTACAACTTTAGCCCCCTTAGTTTTAAAATAAAAAAAAAACAGGTAATATGTAGAGATGATGGTTAGAGCAGGTGATTTATCGCGGGAAAGTTGACTGTTTGCTAAGCTTCAATGTAATGTATTCATTTATTACGCTTTTATTTCATTACCGGCGAGTGTCTATTTGACTGGATCAATGATAACTCTGGCGCACTACTTATGGACGTCTGTGATTCGTCTGTAAACAACTAGACTGTGCCACATAACCGTCGGCCAACAATACATAACGCAGGACGATACACTGATTTGCAGAATACGCTAGCAAAAACATTTTCGCGATGCACCATCATCACTAGATGCATTTTTGTAAACTTTGTGCTGATGTAAAAAGGACCTTGATATCTTAACTGGTTTAAGCGCTATTGAGGATTCCTGGAAAACATATTTCACCTCATTTCACTGACTTACTGTAATTTTAAAACTTTGAAAAAGAGAAAAAAAAACCTTAATTTTTGTCTACGGCGTGAGGAAAGCCCTATCAAAATTTCACATATCTTGGTACAGAGGTTTGGACTGTGCGTTGACGATTGTATGAGTGTGTGAATGGGGCACTTCATTTTATATAGAGAGATTATGTATGTAGTGTCAAAGTAAATAACACAAAATTAACAAGAAAACATTAAAATAATTTTTTCATATATGATACGCCATTGCGCCAAAAGAAAAAATGCAAAAAAAAAAAGTATGGAGGTATGTGGAAATGGTTATGGAGTTTCAAAGTATTCTTGCTTCAAATTTTATCTAATACAGGTATGAAATTTAAGAAGTTTAATACCGTGTCAATCGTTCATTGGTTTGTCAAAGCTATCAAATAAATTAACGATTCAGCAGAAGAATGAGTATGTGCAAAAAATATAATCTTAAAAATTTAATAAAACATAAAATATATAACGTTTGTATAACATAAGGAAAATTATACTATTGAAGCACGTGTAAATGAATTTCTAAAAAAATATTTTGCGAGCCTGAAACTCGTTAAAACAAATCAAATCGCTACGCAAATAAAAAACTTAATTCAATATTATTTTGCTGACTGCATCATATATAGGAGGCCGCGGTGGGTGAAGTGACTACTGCTCGACAAACCTAAGTGTGTCTTCGGAAAATATGTGAACTAAAGCCGTCCCCTTCTCTGACATACCTCATCATCTACTCTCCTTTGTCTCGCTATATCCTCCCTGCCAATAGCGAGCAAGTGACATGGCCGTCGCGACCACTAACCTTGCGTCGCGACAAGCAGTGTGTACAGTCTCGTCAGCTGAAAAGTGACAACCGGTGTGTAGTTAACTGTTGTCCAGGGGGCCTAAGCTCGAACTGCACTCGTATACAATTTGTTAAATTTTCTGTCGAAACTCGCACGATTTAAAAAAAACTATAAGCTCGAACCATACGAGAACCCTCGTATACGTCCAGACCGTGCGAGTTGGTATTCTCTCGGTAGCCACCGTTCACCTTCACAACTCCTACGTCGAGTGTAATAAGCAGACAATATGGACGCCATGGCAAATGCCACATCCTTGAAATAAAGCGAGTTTGACGGCACACGTGGAATATAATAATTATGTATCAGCGCGAAACACAATAAAACTGCAGTACAAAATTACTGACGCTGAAAACTACTAATTAATTATTACTAAAATAAACGTTTTTACAACTTACGTAATACTTAATAATAATCTCACTTGTAGCATGTGATGTAATAGGCAAGCGGCGTTCGACCGCTTGGCTAAGTGGTTAGTGCTCCTGGCTGCTGAGTCAGGGGTCTCGGGTTCGATTCCCGGCCGGGGAGGTGGCATTTACAGGCACTTCCTCGGGTTCAGGGGGCCTAAGCTCGAGTTCGTGCGAGTATAGCTTGTATGCGAGTCGTCTCGTACGGCCACTCGTATACGCCTTACGTATTCAAAGGAAGTGGCGTACGTGTGGAAGTGTTTATCGTTTTGTCATGTTGGCATCCATGAAGCGAGATCGTAAAAAGTTTTGACGGGAGGCCGCCAATCACAAGTCCAGTTCATACTTTGACACTTGCGTGGCGGTGAATTTAAAAATAGTGGAACTGAAAAAAATGAAAATGGGCAAAAGAAAATTCCTTTTGAATTTTCTGTGCTCGCTAAGTATTTATCGATTTAATACACATATTTCGCTATATTTTGTGGATCCGTAAATCACTTGAAAAAAATTGAAATATTTTAAAACTTTCGTATATAGATTATACTTAATTATAAAAATAATAAAAATTTTAACACGACTTTTTTGACGTAGCATATAAAATATTATCGGTTACAAATAAATTGATTCTTAAAAATAAAATCATTTCTAGTTACGAACGCGGCCGTCTTTACATTTCACTATTATGTTATATTTTTACAATAACTGCAAACAAATTTCAGTTATATATCGTAAATCACCTTCCACAATCTAACCAAAGGCATTTGGTGTAACACTGTAATAACAGAAAATGTACCCAAGACAAGCTGACAGCCGCTTGGACACCAAGAAAAGTAGCCAGAATGTTGCGGGAGGAAATATTACACAACTTAATTCATTCTGAAATTACGGAACGTAAAAAAAAAAAAAATAAAGAAAATCACTAGGTGTTGCAAGATGAATGTGTATATTATTGTCATTGCATTGTAGGTGAATCTGTAGAATTTTTTTACACGACCATGGGTAATTTTTTGGATCAGTCAATATATTAAAATCAAGTCAAGTACAGCTGTGTGGAAAATTGTATTTTTATATGATCCTGGGAATCGGTTTTTAATGTGCGTTATGGTTCGAAACTTATCGTTTTACAAGTAGAAATGTAACATAACTTCGTAGTTTGACAATAAATTCACATAAAAAATTAAAACTATTAAAATTATGTTTAACAAATATGACACTGTGAGGAATTGAAATTAGAAAGCTTTAACAGAAAGACCAATACGCTGATCACTCGGTCGATCATCACCACATTTAAATGCTCTATTGTAAGCAAATATACATAGTGGTTAGTGAAAAGTTTATTTCTACGAGTCTTTGAATTTTTATGCGGCACTTTTTTCCAGGTCTATATAAAGAACTTTTATACGATCGTTTTCCAGCTTTGTATCCCAGTGTTGACAAAAAGGAATTTCGTATGTCAATTGGGAATATTTCATTAATTTTGTTCATTTCTTAGTTGACAGTACGTAACGTTATTTTAACATAGAACTAATATTTATATGCGAGGAAATATTTTATTTCAAACATTTATGTCGAGATGGCTTTTTATGTTAATTTATGGAATATATTACTTCTATTTATTTTTTTTAATTGCCGGGTTTCATTAATATTATCATTGTAACAAATACTATAATCAGAATCCAGACTACACATCCATTTACCAACGTAATTTTTTATTCTATTTTATTGTAAATGTATTTTGTTGCGTCATAGATTATCTAAATAATTTATTATCTCGTGGGGCAGGAAGTTATCAGTTACAGTTTTTTGTTCATTGGCGAAAAATAATACATCACTGGCATAGCTAGTGAGAAAAATCACTGATCGCGACATTTTCTAACGAGCAGGATGTGACTGTATCTTCGGGACAGATGGCGAAGAGGTCCGCGTCGAGGTTACTATTTGTAGTGCCTCAAGACAAGTCTATCTACAGCTTGAAGACGCCATTCCAGAAAGTCCTACTTCTTTTTGTTCTACCGACGCTAAATATGTTGGTTCATTGACACGGTGTGTAGCTTCTATAATCATAGGATTGATTGCGATTTATAAGACGATTCAACTTTCTTTGCTTGGAATCTTAGAGGTTGGAATGCGACTGAGCTCGAGCTACCCGTTTTTATTTTCATTTATTAGACGTATGTCACATAATTTATGCTATGAAGATAAAGTTAGTGACACCATAAAGTTTAGTATTTTTCACAGATGAAAACTCGGTTTGCAACATAATGTACTTTAACTATCTTAGTTATACAGAGTAATTCCTGGCCGTAAGAAGCAGAATATTACATTTTTTTTCCTCTCTACATGTAGACTTTACTACACATTCTAAAGGCATATTGTATAGATTGATGCACATTCAAATAAAATGTTTAGTCTATTACTTACATCACATCACTAACTACACACTGAAAATGGTATTCAGCTGAACTAGTTTCTTTGAAACTTTATGAATCAATTTAAAATGTGAAATGTATTTATTCTTGATATGAACTTTGGTGTTGTGCGTTTTATTTTATTTTATCTCCTATAATCTCAATGGTTTTCCTACCTATCATTTTTCGCAGTTTGTAAACATGAACCACAGTTTTGTTAAGTATGTGGGAAACCCCTACAGTTAATTACTAAGTTTTTTTGTTGAAATTAATTTTCAACTATTTTTGTTTTGCACACATTGCATGCATGTCACATACAAATGTTTATAATATAACTTTCGGTAAGTAAGAACAGAAACATAAAATACTATGCTTACCATAAACTGACAGTAAGTACTGTATACAACTGGGAGAAGGACAGGAGCAAATACTACTCTGAATTTCCGCACCATTTAAGGAAATAAAAAATTCATTGAACTGTATACCTTGTAAATCTAATGCGACTTTTTTTCTGTCTACTTTATCAAGCATATTTATTCGTATTCTACTTCTCGTAATGTTAGTTGCATTAATATTAAACAATCGTCAGAATTGTGTAGACCTACAGCTGTTGCTCTAATCATCATAGTACTTAACTAAAGTTAAATCATTAACAGTCTCACGCGCTTATAATACTTGCAAATTTTCGTTCAAATCAAATTTTTAATATCTAGAAGATAAAAAGAATACAACTAACTGTGTAAAAAAATTTTGACTTACCTTGACCAAGTTTAGAACACACGGCAGCTAAAAACCTGACATAACGTTGTAGCTCTGACCATTTTTATTTTTAAAAAAATTTTTTTTTATTACATATATTTTTTTTAATTCTAAAAAAATGTTTGGTGCAGTGGCGATGCGGAAGCTTCCGCATCATCACTGCAACAAACATTGCCCCTTTAATGTGACTTAATTCGAGTAACCCCAGTACTTTTCGTGAGACAATTTGTGTAGTGACAATTTTTGAGACCCAAATGGACAAACACAATTTTACACCCAGCCAGACCTGTGAATCGAACCCAGAAACCCCCGCCCCAAAGCCAGCCGCTCAACCAACTGAGCTACGGGGGGTCGGCAGACCACTCGCCTATCGCATCACACACTGCAGGGCGAGATATTATTAAGTATTTAAGTAATTATTTAAATTTTAATTTTAGTCACAATTAATTTGTAGTTTTCAGCCTCAGTAATTTTTTACTGCTGTTGTATTGTGTTTCGCGCAAATATATAAATCTTATATTCCACGTGTGTCGTCAAACTCTCTTTATTTCAAGGAGGCGGCACTTGCCATGACGGCCATGTTGCTTGCTTATAATACTCGATGTATACGAGTTGTCATTTTGAACGGTGCCTACCGAGAGAGTACCAACTCGCACGGTCTGGACGTATACGAGTGCTCTCGTATGGTTCGAGCTTACCGTTTTTTAAAACCGTGCGAGTTACGGCAGAAAATTTATAATTTCGTATACGAAAGCAGTTCGAGCTTAGGCTCCCAGGTCGTGTCATTTTGCACCGCGTATCGACAAGCTATATCATTGCACAGGCCTATTAGACCTACTACAGATGGTCGCTTACAATATGAATGAAGTGTACAGGGAGGGCTCCAAGACATTCCCCGCCACTGCCATCACACGGCGACCTCGAAAAAACTTGTGCTCTGACCTCCCCTACCCGGGGTTACACTTACGTTTGTCAAGCAGTAGAGCACTCGCCTCCCTATCAAGGTGATATTAAGGTTCGATTCCTAGCGGGGTAGGTCCCCGGACTTTCGCATGTGAGAATCGTGCCTTATGATGCCGCTGGTCGGCAGGTTTTCTCGAGGATCTTCCGTTTCCCCCTCCCTAAGTTAAGGCGCCGCTCCATACTCATATCACGTCATCCCTCACCAGCGCTAAAGACCTAGACGTTATTGCTAGAAAAAAAAATATCTTCACAGAGAGGAAATTACGTTCCAATAAGCAGCTGAACAGAAAATTCTGAAAGTTGTACCACACACGCAGCTACCTCTTTCTCTATGCAAGACCGCACAATGCAAGTATGTGGTGCAAGAGTGGAATAACTGACGTCAGTAGTGACATGATGAATTTCAGCTATTTAATAGTAAGGTTATGTATCTCAGGGTTAATTTTGAAGTTACATTTGCACTGCTCATCTAAAGTAGGATCCGGTATGTGTATGCGGGGAA
>PNEQ01091631.1:10000-46245 GCA_003012365.1 Medauroidea extradentata | reverse complement strand
ATATTTCATCATGTTTCGGAGGTGCTAGTAGTCACGTCCGCCGCCCTCGAAGGGTTAAGACGCAGTTGGGACAGGTATCTATGACGTAGTTCGGCGGGATTCCCACTATGAGCCACCCGGGCTTTGAATCATCGGCCAGCCCTCAGGGTGTTACGAAACAGCCGCCGACCACTGGCCTCCAGGAACATGGCATGCAACAGTATGTTCTGCTTACCAAACGTTCACTGGCTTTCACCCGTATACGGAGCTGTAAGAATTCCTCTTTTATTATATTTGGTGCCTGCTATTGGTCTGCAGACAGCTACGTTGTGTCAGACGTATATCACCCAATCATACATGTTGCAAGATAGTGCAGTGTTTTCAAGGCCATGTTGGCAGAAACAATTTTCGCGATATACCATCATCTCTGCCTATATGGTAGCACCGGCCCTGGGTTGTTGACTAGTCACAAATACCTAATTATTGTATGTTGATATCACAGTTTAAAAACACGTGTTTTTTTTTGTTCAATGCTCTGTTATAATTCCGGGTATTTTTGATAGACGTGGACGTAAGATTCAACTTACTATGAATTCTGGTCCTAAGATCATCTGCACGTAACAGAAGGCGACTAAAATCTGGCAGCTAATTAATGCACGCACTTAACTGAATCTTCTACTTCTAAACTATTCTCACCAATCCACAGCACATTGCTGGGAATGGCCAACTCCTTCAAGACAAAAAGTCAAGGAGGAATTCCGGCCAAACTAAGGAAGTGGACTATTATCTTCATCGATAATTTCTTAGAACCAATATTACAAAATTAATATTATGTAAGGAGAATATCCGTGGGTCACTGACAATGTAGAGGCGCCGGAATCGAGGGGGGATGGGGGAGATCCCTGGGAAGACCCGCCTATCAGCGACATAGTCCGGCACGATTCCCACATGCGAGAATGTGGGGACCGATCGCGCCGAGAGTCGAGCCCGGATCACCTTTGTGGGAGGCGAGTGCTCTAACCACTCGACCATCGCCAGTGTCCATACTTTACCTTACTAGCGCCTAAGAAAAATATCTAATAATCCATAAAATGTTTCGTCATTCCTCACTAATCCCTTTTTAAATATTCCCCTTATAAAATAACTATAATAAGCGAAAAAGAAAAACTTGCTGATAAAGGAGAAAGGTACAGACAATGCGGACGGAAACCAAAGGCAATTGATAGTACGAATGATGTAAGCAAATCACATCTTATTTTCTCCCGCAGTTTCTCTCACAACCTTGATAGATTCGATATGGCAAGTAAACAGATGTCCAAGAAAGGAAGGGCGTGGTCTTATATTTTTTGCCTTTTCCAGCAGTTTTTTTCCAACAAATTATGCCCGGATTGTTTATGGAATACCGAGCACATTTGCACTTTAAGTTGGGCAATTAACTACATAGTATTGTTCTTGTGTCAGAAATTTAGTGCACGAGCAGATACAAAAAAAAAAACACTTTTTGATACGCGACATTCAATTTTTTTACAATGTTATATTTTTGTATACTTTGTTGCTCGACAACTGAAAAATAACAGCTCATATCCTCCCACTTATTAGCACTTGTATTTTATATATTCATTACAATACAGTGCTTGCGACTTGATTAAACTGATGAAAGCGGAGAAAAAATTATGTTTGGTCCTCCAGTGTATTGTTTAGTAGTTAGAGGGAAATTGTCATTTTTTATAAATCCCAGGAAGGTTGTTAGCATTGAAACTAGCAGCTATAAAAACAAATCTTTAACAGCCAGACAAAGTAAACGAGTTTTGACTGGCGGAACCGCATGTCGGTTGTCGGAAATAGCAGGTGATAAAGGAAAGCAACGTGTTTTTCTGCTCCTTCCACCCCTCTCTCTCTCTCTCATACATACACACCAGACACACGCTCTCTTCCCTCTCACGTCTGGCGTTCCTGACTGCAGTTTCGCGCTCACAGTCTCTCGCGAACTCTACTGGTAGACCTTGCACGTCACTTTTATCTCAGCAAAGTTTAGTCGCCATTATCTTAGGTTTGTTTTTAAAATATCTTTTCCTAAGTTTTATACATAGGCTATATAGCTGGATTGTTTACGCGCATTTAAACATAGTAATCATACCTAGGTTTGTTTAGGTTAGTTTAAAGGCGTTGGGCCCGTAAAAATGCATATTATATATTGGTGCCAAACACGGTTCAACTTTTACACATCAGATAACATGTCATTTTCCTAAGTAAAAACAAATTAGGCCCCTTAGTTTTTGCATAATCACTCATCTAAGTCACAAAATTGCAGTTGCTTTGCAGCCAAAACAAAAAAAGTAACTAACTTATCAAATCAAAATTACAGCAACTGAAAGTCACTGAATCAATGCATTTTATGACGTGTTTGCCAAACGTTAGTTTTGAATAGTTCAGCAACAGCTACAACACGAATTTACACATTTTCATCAATTTTTAAAAATACAATAATTTATCCCTTTTTAATCCCAGAGAAGTCCTGAAATAGCTCATCGCATTTAGCATCAATATGAATTACCTTGTTTCTGCAAGTTAATTACTATTTTTTTTCTTTCAAACTTGGGATTTTGACGAGCGTTTATGCAAAAACGATGGGACCTATTTTTTTTATCCGGAAAAAGGCCGTGTTATTTTATGTGTGAAAGTTGATACAGTGTTTGACACAAATATAAACAATGAAGTTTAACGGGACTGACGTCCTTAAAACATACTAGCATAAGTTTTCCGCTCTAAAAATTTCCTGTGCCAGCTCAGAAGACAGTTTCTGTTAGGAAGCCACAGATTAATAGCCTATCAAATAAACTACTGCACTTATATTACGGTAGAGTTGGCAAGGTTCTAAACAGGCCAGTAATTGATTAATAATCAATCGCCGTTTGGTATAAGCTGTATGTAGGCTGTAGCATTTTAGGAGATTGTCATAATTTATCTTCACTAATAGCTTTTAACTGAAACATGGGTTCACAAATAAAATATATAATTAATTCTATTTCAGCAATGATTCTTGTGAGCTGTCAAAAATGTATCTTACACGTGGGATATAATACATAAGTTTTAAAGAATATATATCCTTGGTGTTCCCTGCTGACGTATATGTTTGCCAAGTTGCTGCAGCTGCCATGCTTCCGCATAAGTTTCTGTATATAGCTGGCAGTACACTTTTAACACACTACGCCGTCAAAAATAGTAACTTTCCTAAACTTTCCTCGGGCCGAGAGATAAGAGAGAGAGAGAAAGAGAGAAAGATAGAGAGAAAGAGAGAGAGGAAAGAGAGAGAGAGAGAGAGAGCTGATGAGAAAAAACTGCAGAAAACTCTCCCTAAAATCAAACAACATATTTTTGGCATTTTCTTGGCTTGTGGGTGTGAGCCGCGTCTGGAGATTGTCTTGCGACGTTTCGGCAGTCGTTGCAGCTGCCATCATCAGGTGTCGGAGTCGGAGACCAACTGACCTGCGATCTATTTTGACATATTGTTTAACATTACAAAAAAACAGAGTGAAAGCTTTCTTTTTGTGTAGCGTGACAAAAAAAATCGAAATAGCAAAAACAAATTATTACGGTTAGAAATCATTTCCTACCCGTTCGCCCCAAAGATTTTTCTCCTAAGTTTTACTGTCGGAAAAAAAAGCAAAATGTGAGCACGTACATTAAGCATTTAATTTTCATGTTTCATTTCATGGGGAGACAAGAAATCCTCCCAAATTATTATTATATAATTATATATATTTGCGAAACTCCCAACTTTAATTTTGGTACAGTTAGAAGAAACCTGTAACTTACTATATTTTCTCGTCACGAAGGTAATTCAACTTATTTACTTTTCTCCGTCGATTAGCAATTGGTCTAGCTGTTTGTGGTCTGTTATCATCCATCGTCTAAAACTTTAGGTTAATACATAATCAGGAGCGTACGGGATAAAAACATTTCATTTCAGGGCCGTGCGAACAGGATGGGGTGGCAAAGGAAACGGCTGAATTATTCAATTGAGATCTACACGTTTTTGAAAGTCAGTATAGAAAAACTACAAAACATCAATCTTTGATAATTATATTTGCCAACTTTATGAGCAAACATTTACCCAGATGGCGCATTTGTTAAGCGTAATCCCTTGCGCCACAATTAAAAATACGAGATTTCGGCGTCAGAGATTATTCTTCAGATATTCGTTACTGGAGCAAAATTTTTGCTCAGAAAGTTGGCAAAAACAATTGCCTAGGATTGCTGTTTTTATTTTTTTTATTTTTGCAAATTGGCTTCGAGAAACCTACAATTCTAAGCTGATGATTTTAGTGCTGAATTATATACCATACGCTCTTTAAGTAAACAAGGAGGGGGAAGGCGGGAACTTATGTATCTCGCCTCACATTCTCTTTTTTCTACATTTTCCCATTTCCCCACATTTACATTTCAATTTCAGAATCTCAGTTCACCATTATATTTTCTTTTTGCTGCAGGGAAAATTTAGATGTTCAAGGTTTTTTTAATAAGTACTTCGCCTTCTTTGATGACAGTATTGTATTATTTATAGCAAAAAAAAAATAAAATAAAAAATCCACATAACCTTCTTTACTATAAAATAAAGATTACTGCCAAAACTATTTCGATGGCAAATAATTTTTTATTATTGTTTTTACATTACTGTATGCGTTGAACAAACATTTTCTTTTAGAAAAAGCCACTCTGCAGTGGTTCATATAAAAAAGTTCATTGCTACAGTAAAATTAGAGCTGTAATTTATTGCCTTTATCGTTATTTCACATTGTTTACATAAGTTTATATCCTACTCTAAAACGAAAATACAATTCATCTATTCGAGTTATAATGCAGTTAGTTAGGATAAACTAAATGTACAAAAATGTAGGCTATTTCTGTTCCACACAATTCGGATCTGTTGAAAAATCTAGGCCGTGCTCATATGTTTAGCCACAAAAAAAACCTTCCAGTCATCTGAGGACACTCGGTTAGAAATTGCCAGCAAATCAACGTAAAATTATTTTCAGAAAGCAAAGCAAAGAAAAAAAAACGAAACAGTGATAAATGATAAATATTATTTTGTCTAATGCTGCGTTCTTGTCGGTAATCTCGTAATGTAATATTGGTCAATTGGAACGCACTTTACAAAGAATCGGAACAGAGGTGCGCACAGGATTTTTTGTTCTGGGGTCTCGATCCTGGTAATGTTATGAAGTAACACCGAACATTCCCCACCCCCATAAAGCCCTCTCCCCGTAAGTGTGGGGGCCGGAAACCCCGCCCCGGGAAAATTTGAACTTCAAAATGCAAAATATTACTTATATAGAAAGGGAGGTCCATAGACCATCCCTGAAAAGTTTTCCCTATGATATGACATTTACAGCATGTGGTTTTAAATTCTAACAACTTAAATTACGCACTAGTGAAAGTAAAACGACAATATTACCTTACAGAAAAATATAGCCTAAAATATTCAAAAATTTTTCACACATTTCCATTACGGGATGTTTCAACCCCCGCCCCCACCTTCTTGGGTGGGCTACTGATTCAAAACATACTAAAATACAATAAGTAACCGTTCTAGTAAACTAAATCGGGTTATTACTCACGAGACTACTTGGTGAACCCAACGTTCCAGTTGGAGCAGTTAACCCCCCCCCCCCCTCGATGTCTGCCACGCGAATAATATTTATATTTTTTAACACTAGGCCTACTGAAAATAACAAACAAACGCCTGTGTTAACTTTTCGTAATTTTAGGTTATTTGGTATTCAGTCTTTAAAGTTAAGAGATTTCGGAGCGTGAACATTGTCACAGAATTTACGAAAACTCCTAGCCTTTAGATATAGTGAATCCACGTTAGTCTCCGTGTCATACACTAGACATAAACTGCTGGAAAACTTGATAACATTTGTTGCCAACATTTGGTTAATAAGTGCCTAGTTTGCATTGTTAATAAACCTGTGTTGTCAAACTTTGATGTTAACATTTTCGTCACCAACTCTTTTGATAGCATTATTTTACAGACCTATTTTGCAGGGCGGTCTATGAATGCTGATTGATAAACAAATTTTACTAGCATTGTTATTTGGATTTTGTCTTCAACAGTGTTGCCAATTTACGTTTATCTCTATATATAAAAGAGAACACTGACTGACTGATTGAATCACTGACTGACTGACATATCAAACTGCAGCCCAAACCGCTGCTCATAGCATTGTGAAATTTTTTGTGTGGTTTCCCTCAGGTCGTAGGCGAGCACTAAGAAAGGATTTTTCGAAATTCGACCTCTAAGGGGATGAAAAGGGGTGAAATGTATTTCCGAAGAAACGTCGATAGAGCTCGAACCAAACGGCCTATCATCGTGATTTTTACTTTAATAGGACACACATAAAAATGCATATTAGCCAATTACATGATTTTTTTTTCGGAACTCATCATTTAAGGGGGTGAAAAAACCTTAAATGTGTTTCCGATTAGTAATCGATATCTATCGAATCCTTCGTGATAGAGAGTTGGTTTTCACTTCAAAATGTTGCTTACGTAAATATCCAAAAAAGTTGTTTTAGGATTTTTTTGAAATTCGACCCCCAAGCAGTAAAAAGGGGCAAAGGTGTTTTTTATTAATCATATCTTTGAAACATAACTGACTATCGTCGTGATTTTTACTTCTATTGGCTACATATACAAATGTATATTATATGACTCCTAAACATTTCGCAATTCTTTGATTCAAATTGATGTTTGTGTTTGTATCTAAATACAATTTAAATATATTTTCCGAATTCGGCCCAAAAAGGTAAAGAAAGGGGAAAATGTGTTTTCGATTCACTATATACATATACACACACACCAACACACACACACACACACACACACACACACACACACACACATATATATATATATATATATATATATATATATATATATATATATATATATATCGACCACATTGATTTTTTATATAGCGACGTGATTTTTGTTTAAGATTGATGCTTATTCAAATACCTGAAAAGTAATTTCACGAATTTTCGAAATTCGCCACCTCAAGGAATGAGAAGTGGTGACAAGTGGTGATTTTTTTTTTTTCAACACATACAAATTGTTTACCAAACACAACATTTCTTAAAACCTTTTTTCCCACGGCCATAACGTTGTCTAAATCAAAATATGTTGATAAATGTTACTATTTTAATAGCTTCGTTATTTACATTTTATCACAAAAAAAAATTATTATCATCCGTCATACTCACTGGAGTTAACTTCTCACACAGGCATTGCAAACATCATTCAGGGCCTACTGTTGTCTCTGGTTTTTCACTTACTCAGTCTGTTTATTGAATATCTGAATATGTAGAGCATATAAAGTTCATTCTATTGAAGAAACAGGAAATTTGGAGTAACAATGGTAAATTTAAAACAATTTTTTATTCAAAGTATGATGTTTCAAACTGTTGTAACTCATTGTTGAACATGTTTTGTTTTAAACATGTCAACCCTGGGTAGCGCATAATTTGTTAGCAATATTTTTGTTGTCAACATTGTTGCTGTTACGCTGCCTGTGTAAAACTGGCCCTTAGTAAGTTTTGCTATTAACATTGTTATCTCGTAATTTTTGGTTTAGCTTTATAAAAAGCCTTTACCAATGGAATTGCTGTGCGAAGAAAAAATACGAAGTAATTTGTGAATATTAATTTACTTTTCACGAACGCGAATCCACAGTTAGCACTTTCACCGAAACTATTGCACCACCATCCAAAATGTTATAGGATAAGTAAAAAAAAACGGTAACGTGGCATTACTTCAGTTACGCCAATATTAAGTATCCAATAGTTAAAATTGTCTTATTTTAAATATAGCGAAAATTACTAAATCTCTAACTAATCCTTAGTTTCTGTTTTAATCTCCAAGTACGTAGAACAAGTGAATAGTACGTTCTTTTCTCAAATATAGTCCCACCTGTAGAGAATCTTGTTAAACTGTGACGATAGACCTATCTTAATAATGTAGCCTATAGGCTGTTCAGGATAAATTGAGCACTGCTTACAATTTTCTGTGAGACATTATGCCTCCATTTTTACTATTTTAAACACAAAACTTCCACGTACCGTAGCCAAAAACTAGTGTAAACATTTCAAAACTCTCAAAACTTTACTACAATAGCGGCAGTAAATACATTTTTATTATTAATATAAGTGCTTAGAAGTGCTCACTTTAAAGTGAACCACCTATATTTCTTATGATTTCTTGGGTTCACGATGAAGTTTCTACAGCAGTGGTACGACTGCGTATTCCGAGGATTTTTAAATACAGTTTTTATGGTTATTATTGACTTCCATGGATAGCGTTCTTAATTATTTTTGTAATAAACAACACCAAACCAAATTGGAAATTACACAAAAGAAACACCCACGGACTACGTAGGCCTATTTCAAAATATAATTGTGTCAGAAAGTAGTTATTAATTTAAGAGCAATTCAACGAAAAATTTACTAGAAAGTAAATTTTAATTAACGTTATTTAGGCGCACACAGAGGACATAAATGCATAAGTTAAATTAGGCCTGACTAAATTTCATCTCCTCAAATGTAAGGAGCTCGCAAGTTATTTCCTAAATAGGCTAGCGATGATTTGTTTCCGAACAGACAAAGTTTAAATTTCCCGAATTAAACAATATGACATTTCTGTGTTGTTATTCCTTCGGTGAGTTTGTATTTACTAATTTAACGGTCAAATGGATTTTAATATATTGCTTTACGATAGAATGCCAGACTCTGGAACGAGTCTAGTCAGAACATTCGTGGCGAGAACTATAATTTAGTAAATAAAATTATCAATGACTCCATCAACCAATTCAATAGGAAGTCGCAGTGCTTGTTACTGCGCGACCACGATCTCCAAAGTTAACATATCGAATGAATGTTTGTGTGATTATACGTATGACTGAACCACAGAATAAATAAGTAGTACTATTTATTTATTCTGTGACTGAACTAAGGTTAATTCTACTACCGTTTGTTTAGAAAGAAAATACGTTTTCGTATGGGAAAGCTTAGCACAGGGAAAATTCCTGCCATTAGTTTCGCCTCAATCGCTAATGAACCAGATAAATATGAAACCGTAGTAAAATTAAAATAAACGTGGAAATTATAGAAGTAATTTAAAATTAAGGAAAGCTCATTAGTCAGTTTGGTGCACTACCGATACCAGCGCTCAAGCGGCAGAAATTTTCCCTGTGACAAACTTTTAACATTGATCTTTCTAACTTGCAGTAAAATTTACCTAAACTGAAATTAGCGTTAATTTTGTATCTAAATGTTAGCATGTTTTAAAAATTAAAACTACACAAAGTTTCAAATGCCTGTTCAGCATGGCTGTCTCTTGTAAAAAAAAAAATATGATGGCTATCTTGTATAGCATAGGTAGCATTGTCTATTACTATTTTTCTTTAAAATTTTTATCTCTAGAATAAGTGCCATATAAATGAAATATGTGTACACAATACTTGTATGGGTCCAGTGTAAGAGATGGCAAATATGCCTTAATTGTGCCTATTAAGGACGATTTTAGTCTTTATTTACCATTCCTAAGGCTGTGTTCCAACTGTCAGTTTTAACACTCGCCTGATCAGATATTTGTACATAAAAGTTAATGTACTTTCCTGTTTATTAAATAGTGACACAGCCTGCTAATAAAAAACGTACAAATTAAACATTCGCAATAAAATAAAAGTTTCTATATTCACCATTTCAATTGATATGCAATTTTTAACACTCGGTCATAACGTACTTTAGCAAAATATCCATATCACAAAGCATATATTAAATTACACATTTTAGATAATATAATACTCGAGTATGACCTGTATTTTTAAACAGAGTAAAAAAAGTGAACGTCTTAAATACTTTTTAATTACAGTATTAATATGTTAATTGTTACATAGCATGCATATAGTTCGATATATAGCTTCCAAAAATACTTTCACGAAAGTAGCATGCATTCCACTACTTTTTTTTGCAAAGCTTTCCTGGGAATTCAACTATCGATTTCTACCAGAGAGGTCACAGGGGAAGTGGAGGGAGGGGAGCGGAGGGAAATAATCTTTCGAGCCTCCAGTGCGCCACATTCCTATTGGCCAGAACCTCCGAGTGGAAATTTCCACTGTGCCGCCAAGCGGGTCACGGAACTTCCTCGCGCCAAAGCAACAATGTGATAAAAGTAACCTGCTGCGAGATGCGACCTGCTGATAAAAACATGCCGGCGACTTCTTTACAATATACAGTAAATAAACAAGATGTTGATATGACACTCTTACGCCGACACAATACATACAATTTAATGACTGTAAAAGATTGCATCAACAAATTCTTTGCACACTCAGAACGTTATTTCTGTAAAGTCTGATGAACAAGAATCCCTTTAAATGGAATGGTAGCTTATAAAAAAAAATAAGAAACAAATGAAACACCACATTCATTATATTGTTCTGTATTTCACATCAAAATCCTGCATTTCATTTTCAAAAATGCAGTACAGTGTAAAAAATAGTGAACGTTTCTGCAATATAATTACATAAACATAATAAATAGCATTAACTTCGTGACAGAAAGACTACATCAGGGTTTAAATGTTTACACTTTCGCAGCTGCAAAATACGTGACGAAACTGTAACTTAGGCTTGTCGGTAATTTTGATTTAACAGGAATTCAAATATTACCTAAGCGCTATTAGCCTATTTACGAAGTTAACATAATATTGTCTCATAAAATTAAAAAAAAAACTTAACACATGTTTAAACTGAAAAATTGCTTAACACTGAACATACAAATAAAATAAATATTAAACTAGGCCTACTGCCTTTTCAGATTTACGAGAGCATGAAAATAATTTTATATGTATTTTGAGCTTCAACTTCACGCTGTAGTAAATATCTAGTCTAAGTTTTTATTACAAAATTTATGCCAATCATGCCATATTTTGAACTGTCACTTGACACACACTAATAAAGCTACGATAAATGTTAATATCGAGGAACATATTTTTCTTTTGGCATACTTATAAGTCAAAAAATTAATACTTTAATAACTCACAACGAATTACGTAGGCCTACTGGTTATGTTTTCTTTAAAACAACATTCTGCAAAAAGTACACTACAAGCTTAACTGGAATGTAAGGTAACTATGTTTTAGAACACTTTTGCAATATTCCGTACTAAGGCGCTGCCAGATTCAACTTCGACATTCTTACTTCATAAAATTACTCCTTCAACGAAGCAACTTTATATTTCAGACATCAGCTCAAAGGCATTATATGTATGAAAATTTAGACAATTTAAATGCCAAAACCTTTGACTGTTTAAAACTGATCCTAATAACCTACATACACAATATGTATACACAATTCATTTAGAACATTTTATAAATAATTTTCTCACTCACCCAAAATATCTTGAGTGTTTCGACAAATAGGAAACCAAGTTGACTTGTTACGACTATTATCACAGACTCTCTCACACTTTTTTATATGCAACTATCAAAGATAGCACGTAGACACTATTGCTACACATAAACCATACTTCAGATTAATATGATCTGTAAGCAAGTTAATTCCTTCTTAACGTATGAAACGTTGTCCTCGGAGATACAAATAAAATACACACGATCCACCATCCAAGCACATAGCACCTCCAGCGCATTCAAACGTCTTCGATAAATACATATGTGAAACTTGAAGGAAACAATAAGTTATTGTTGATGAGAAGCGAGTGAGGTGAAGTAGAGTGACGCCTTAGTCCCGGGACCAGCAGCCCGTGCCAGGGTACGAAGACACGACCCTGCGCGGCTGGGGGCGGCCCCTAGGCACGGCGATGGGCGTCGTCGCCGTCCTGGACGGCCGCAGCAGTTGCTCCGTGTCGTCGGCGGACCACGGCTCTCAGGAGGAAGCCCTCGCCGCGTCGGCGGCCTGGTCGGAGCTCGACGTCGAGTCCTTGGAGCGCAGCGACCTCTTCAGCCTGTCCACCAGGCGGTTGTGGAACTTGTTGAGCGACGACTGCGAGCTGGACTTGGGTGGCGACGACGACGCCGACTTGCAGGGCGACTGCAGGCTGGACTGGGAGGTCCGCGACGACGTGCGCGAGTACTGACGGGACGCCGACGCGACGGCCAGGGGCACGGAGCGGTGTGCCGGGGAGCCGACCACGAAGTCGCTGCCCGGGGACGTCGACAAGCTGGGGCATTCCGACTTGGAGCACTCCGACACCTTGCGGCTGCGGCACGACTGCGGGTTCGAGCACTCGGAGCTGCGACGTGAGCGCGCCGACTTGTAAATGTCCCAGTCGTTCTTCACCACCGGCATCATGAACGCCATTTCGAATGAGTGCAAAACCGGGTCTCGGAGGAGTAAATACAGGCAGGCACGCGTGCTAATTACACCTTACTCCGCTGAGAACGTCTCGAAGACTGCAAGCGCGGGCGCCCCCTCCCGCCCGGATATATACTTGGAGCGGGGCTCGACCTGCGATCGAAGCGCCGCCGCGCGCTTATTGGCCGGCGCCGGTCTGACGTCATGGCACTGGCTCACACCCGCGCCGAGTATACGTCGCGCGCGTCGTGCCTGATACAGGATAAATTAAGCTCGGCGAGCTGAGGTCGCGGCCGTGCTGTCGCAACACACACCTCCCCTCCTAGCTGTTAGCCGCGCCGCGGGCTCGACATGTGCTCGCTAAACGTACTCACGTGCGCATGCGCCGCCAGGCTGTGACTGTCACTCAGAATAAACCTCATCTGGCAGGCAGCGCGATCTCCGGCCAGCACTGGCCAACTTTACACGTGCCGTGTTTGTTCGCGTAAACTAAGTTCCTGCTGTGAGTGCGACGACCCACACTGTCACCTATAGCTATGATAGCTCGCTTCCGTTCCGTGACCATGTCACGTTTCTCCTCCAAGACAAACTAAAGGAACACTCGATAATCCTCGTAGGTCAAGGACACGAGTTATATCACGTGCCTTGCAAACGCACGTTTCTGTTCTTCAACTGTGACGCAGACTTTACCCATCACAAGAATTGTTTCTTCCCGCTGTGGACGGTCGTGTTTGTAAACAAAAAAAAAAAAAAAAAAAAAAAAAATTAGTTTGCGCCGAAGGCGTTCCCTTCATTAAGGGGCCTTACTACCTGCGCTTCAAATGCGTTGAAGCGAGTGACGATTTTTCTTTTATTGACGAAATTATTTAACGCACATTATATCTGTAAATATACGAAAAGAACGCACACTTCAAACTATGTCGCTATAGTTTTGAAAATTCGGCACGTTTACTAGAAACATCATTTTAAGACCCCCCCAAAATGGCCAAAAAACGGCGTTTCCTGGAAAAATAACAAACGGATTCGATATACCCAACTATAGAAACAAGTGTTAGACTTTGAACTATGCTGCCCACAAAGAAAATATGTGGTCACAGCTTAAATAAGTCCCACAGGAAAAGGGTAATATTAAAGTACTGCACGCTAAGTGGCTTGCGCGGAGAGGCGATAATGCATTACACACGTCGGCCAATGACAACCTTACGGCTCCTGTCTCGCACACACAAACGCAGCCTATCTAGGGAGGCCCCTGTTCGTTAATGACGTTGCAACTTACCAGATAAATATAGAAAACACTTCGCCATAAAGGTATTGATGCCGTGTGCTTACGTAGTTATGTCACAGCGAAAATAAACAAGTGTTCGCAGGTGTCCGATGTTGAATTAAGCTCTAGTGCATTCTGCGACAAAACAAACAGTACTGAAACGACAATTATATGATAAGAAACAAGACGATTGACACACCTTTTCCTCTGTTCTGAGTACTATTCAGTACGTTTACATATCGTCGATCGAAAGTTTACTTTGGAAAACCCAACCTTCGAAGAAAAGGTCAGGGTAAAAGGTTTACACTACACCACATTGCAAAACTTCACTTTCGTAAACGTGTTACGTCAACGAGATATGGCACAAAATAGCACGAGTCAATACATTCACAGTACAGAAAATATTTTAAGACATTTTTTGTTTACCGTACAGTAACTTGTAAGGGAGAAATCCACCCTTACATAGCGACGTTTTACCGAACAAAAATTAAATCTAACAGACAATAAGAAAGGTATTGTGGATGATTACATTGATCGTAAGTATTTACACTGCCACTATTGTGGTGTACGACTTCGAGAAAAACGAGGGGGTGGTACGGTCCTACCAGTGTGTGTGTAACTTGTAGGTATTTTGTAGTTTTTCAAAGATGTGATACAAATGCATAATAAAGTCACCTTCATCACGCAACATGTTTATATGAACTATTGAGAAGAAACACATGCGAGGGTGCACTTTATTGCCTGCCAGGTATGCAATCCGCGTTGTAAAGGTGGTCGTACGACCATAATTTATTTGCTGAATGTGAAGGCGGGTTACACGATAGGACAGAATCATGTTTCTACAGATATTCTGATAGTTGTATTCCAAATTGGAAAAAAACATGGATTAACTCGTAATGATTGTACATTTGGGTTAATTGTATTGGTTTTGTTTTTTATTTTATTTTAGATTGCAACTACACGAGAACGTGCCTTGCGAAAATGCCACATTTTCTTACAGTAACTGTTCAAAGTGGAGACCACCAACTTCGCTACACTATTGACAGCGACGAACAATTGATTGCTTCACGCGATGCAACATGTGTGGGGTGTTGCGAATAGTAATACATGCATCAGTAATCCGGACACGAAGTTCAGCTACTGTGTTGATTGGGGTCTCGTATACTAATGTCTTCAGGTGACCCCACAGAAAGAAATCAGGTGGCGTCAGGTCTGGGGAGCGTGTTGGCCACTTCACAGGTCCACCTCTGCCTCCATCGCTCACCAAATGTGGTGGTTAGGTGACGACGAACTTCCAAACTGAAGTGTGCAGGAGCTCCGTCATGTTGGTACCACATACGCTGGCGTGATTGTAAATCCACATCCTCCAACAGAACTGGAAGTATGTCCTCAAAAAACTGTCGATAAAGGCGGCCAGTCAAACGCGCCGACAAAAAATAAGGGGCAATCAGGTTGTCGCCGACTATGCCGGCCCAGACATAAAAAAAAGTCACTTTATGGCGGTGTTCAACCATCGCATGCATGTGGGTTGATGTCGTTCCATATGTGACTGTTTCGACTGTTGTGAATGCCATCACGAGTAAAATAAGCCTCATCGGTACACAAAATTTTGCGAGAAAATCCAGGTTCGTTTTGCGACTTAGCAACCCATCAAAAATCTCTCTCTTCATTCTAGAAATTTGAAAATCACATTCCTCTGTTGCAAAAATTATTCGAAATGTTCTAAAGTTAAGGGGGATTTACAACGATCCATCGCGTCCGTCCGTCCGCTATCCGTTCGTCGATCACGTAACTTTCAGTTAATCAGGAGTCTGAAATAATTCTATCCGTCCGTCCGTCCGTCGAAAGCTTGCCAAGCTCTAACTTTTTACGGACGAACAGGTGAAAATACAGCCGTCTAAAGATGGCGACGGTCGTTTTAACGTTTTTATTTTAATTAGAAGGCTGCGATATATATTTTTTTGTTAGATTGTGCTGTAAATTAATTTTTAAATTACGATAAAGATAACTTTGGCATTCAAGAAAAGTTAAAATACCAACCAAAATATTATTTTACACAATGTTTTCTCGCGTTACACCGTTAGTAATTTAATTAGTAAATAATTATGCTCGTAAAACTTCTTTGTGGTGAATAACAGTGGCTGAAATTATTAGCAGCAATAGATTAATTGCAAATCGGTAAAAATAAGCAACGTGTTTAAGATACCTTTTTACATCCCACAGAAGTTTTCTGTTTGTACATTGGTAGCATTACAAATTAAAGGAATAACAACGAACGGATGACGCGTTATTGTAAATCGTTACAGCATTTCTGATGGACGGAACGGGCAAAAAAATTGGTAAATGGACGGATGGCAGGCGGAAGCGACAGATAGTTGTAAATCCCTCTTTAGAGCGAGTACATTTTAGAATAGGCACAAGCCAAAAATATGAAATTATATATAAAATGAAATATAATAACAAATAAGTTAATTTTGTAAAAAAAAAAATTAAAAATAAACGTAATCTACACATTGAGGAGGATGCCTAGTTAAAATAAATATTTAAAATGTAAACAAAACTTTATGCTTATCCATATGACGTTAACAACATACCCACAAAATAAACGTAAATACGAGGCAAGGGCTTAACATAAATAGGTAATGAAAAATAACAACATAGGCACTTATGAAAATATAAACATCAATGCTGTAGGCTATAAGCACTACAGGATTACTATTAAAATCTATATTTAAATCACCACGTAAAATAACATGTTATTTATATTTTGCCTATTACACAAAATTAAGCACTCTAAAATTTCTTAAGAAAATAATTAATTTTGCCACTTGGATGTCTATACAGACACCAGTATTAAATTTAATTGATTAACAATACGTTCAATAGAAGAACATTAATTGATTCCGTGTTCATTTATGTTATTTAAAGCACACATTTCTGTTACATAGTTAGCCTATTGGAGTAAATTTACATCCATAATAATACAGTGACCTCTGTAGTCTTGTCCTGTTCTAAAAGGAACTAACGGTTATTGTGAAAACTACTTGACTCGACTTTCAACACTTGTAATCCAGTGTTCAGTCAAACACAAGATACGTGGCCTGTTACTTTTAAGATTGGGATTTAAAGTACACTTCTAATTCAGAGGCTTCGTTCCAAATGACTGAGATGCATTAGGATACATTTATGTTTTGCAATTTGTTCTTTACTGTTGGTTCTAAGTTAGATAATTTTTGGTTTTTAATATTGTGCGCATGTTTTGGTGATTTATTTTAATTTGTTGGGGTGTTGGTATTAGAGTTTTTATATTTTATTTTCACTTTATTGTTTATCTTTGGCTTACCATCAGAAGAACAGTCAGGGTGTTTAGGATGCTGATTTACATTTAAAAGCCATTTTGCAAGTTTTTTTGTTTGTGCGCTGTTACTCAATTGTCTAGCAATGTTTGCCTCACACACTTCTTTTGTTTGGTTAGTTTACTACTTTGCAATTTTTTTCTGATCAGCCAATTGTGAAGTAGAGTTAGTTTGTGTGGCTGAGTCTTTTTACCCAACGGTGTTGATGAGTCACAGATTTTTTTTATTATTACAACTGTATAGTAGCCTAAATATTTTTATACTACCCTGTTTTTACCTTGTTGATTAGTGTATAGACCATACTTTTTAAACAGTCTCTTGGCATAATATGAACATCTACGGGCTCAAAAAAAATAAAATTCTGAACAAACTGCTTTTATCCTGTTATTTGTTTTGTGATTTCTAGGTTGACAATTAGTTTTGCGTCAAATCAAACAAATCTTCGGGAAATATTGTAAATAGCTACATTTGTGTGTTGGAAATTGGGTAGTAAGTTTTCAAGGTTACTTAACACTGTGTTGGCCTCATTTTTGTTTACATTTTTCCCCTTTCATACACAACTACCAAGTCATTTTTGTGAGGCTTATGCTGTAAGTTTCAACTATTTTGTGACATCTGCAATGCATACATAGTGAGCACATCGACATAATCATACAAATTAAGTACCTTTTCCGGTAATCCACTTCAGTGACTTGATGCATAGATGCGAAAGTGTTTCTTCTTGGTGTTGCAGGTGGCCGGTGTTCTTGTTGCTTCTGTTTTGTGGGTTGGCAATCGTCTACGAGGTATTCTTGGAGTGCTAGTGGAGTCTTGCAATGATGGAAAGTTGGCCGAACTGAAAGGTTTTGCAGCGGTAGTAAAAAAGGCAGTTTTTCTTCAGTTGGTCTGTTAGGTACCGTAAGGCAGAGGTCTTCATCTACGGTCTTGTTCTTTGATATTGCTACATTTGTTGATTCGAAATTCTCTTTATTAAGTAGGTTAATTATTGTTTATGTAATTATACTTCTTGTGTCAGGTCGTCAATCTTTCGAAATAATTCAAGTTTTTTTCTTTGCAATTATTTACCAGTGGTTCTTTTTTTTTTTTTTTGGTAACTCCTCTTGAGGCAGGTTGGGAAAAAAATTAGACGTTATTGGTAGTTTGGAAATCGGAACAGATATTCGTGTGGGCAGCAAGTGATGTAGTGACAAAGCGACGAGGGAACAGCGACCATCGAGGAGTAGTGTTACGACCAACCACGGTAATGCAAGAAAGAGGACGAACTGCGAATGATCTGTAGGGCTGATACGAAGATTATAAGCTACATACTGGAGAACAGATAGACGAGTTTATTTTGAAAACAAAATATATCGAGAATTAAGGCATCATTAGGCCTATGTATAACGTTATCATATAACAGGTTTTGGTGAAAGTGTAACTATCTAGTGTAAACCACGAAACTTAGGCAACCAATTAAAGGAATATAAGTTTTATTCATTAGTTTTAAAATAATTTTGACTTTTTAAAAAATTAATTAGTAATTTGAACTATGAATTTTTATTTGATTTAATAAGGTATACACACTGTCGCATGAGCCAAACGCGGGTTGTCCTCTCAGCAATATTGTACTATGTTCTCTCCAGTGAATTTTCCAAGTCAGCGCATAGTGAACGCGACTTTTTTTTGCACATAACATTTTGCTTCGCCGTAATTCAGCAGCGTCATGCCAATGTCTTCGCTGACGATGTGACGCAATGCAAATAAATCGCTGCAGGGGCTGAAGGAACATGTCTTGCAGCCTAGAGGTTTGTTTGGACACTTGCGAGACAAACCTCGGGGAGAAACCACCTAAGTACATACATTTCAACTTCGAAGGATTTCATTGTGTAATGTAATGTTGGAAGCTGAAATGTATTAACATTGTATCGTCTTCGGATTCGTATAAGTACAATAATAATGTGTTACTGTAATAGCCAACATTTTGGGTACACAAATAACTGTGTTTATCACCGACAACCAGCTTCTTATTTATTGATGCAAGTTTTCAAAACATTCTCTAAAACTATGTACTGTATTATGTAAAAACAACAAGAAAGAAATAAGTGATAGCCTACCTTAGTTTTGAATACAGTATTGGGGGTTTAGGAGACAGATATTCCACCAATAAAATGATGTGGTCACCGCTTATAGTCCTACAGTATAAATGTATTGTTGGGAATATTGCACGCAAGTTCAGCTCTTGGCAGTTGTGGCGATAGAGCATTTGAGCCTCTATGCCATTATGGCTCCGTCACTTCTGAGCCTCTATGCCATTTGACCGATGGACGCCATCAGATAAAGTGGTAACTCACTAGACCCGCAGTCTGGAAGACCGGTGTTCCATTTGCCGGCCCGACCATCCTGATTTCTGTTATCCATTGTTTTCCGAAATCACTACAGGGCGTGGGCTGATTCCTTCCTTATTTCCATTGACCTCGCTGTCCACAAGACGTTTAAGCCCTGTTCAAACCTACTGTTCGCCAAGTGAACAATGACAATCTCTACACGCTGTAGAAGAATACACAATGGCCGGATAGATGAATCAAGCTAGACCTTCAGGGTTGCTCAATTAGCCGCTACCCACACGGCTTCACAGCACATGTTGCATGTACATACGTACATACGTATTTCCTTCTTGTAATAACAAAAACGTGTTTCATAGGATACATAAGTCGAACCACACAGTAAATAAAGAGAGTCGAACCACTAAAATATGGCTGAGCTACCTGATGTAGCACAGAAATAAAGTAAACTTTAGTTTATTTTTCTCGGAATATCTCGATAAATATGCATCCTATGACAATACCCAAGAAGGAATAATTAGTCGAATCTCACCAGTTATGAAATTTAGCATATTTTTGGTAACAACTGCATAAGTGCAAAGTGGAGGAAAGTTATGTCGGTATTTATTTAGGAGTGTTTAGATTCGGATTTGTTACTTCATAGTTAGGGACCCTTATTTTTCGCGAAAAGAATTTTGCCCCACTTTTTTTTAGTGCCTTACGTCCACATCTCCAATTCTGCTTCATGGTTATTGGCAGCTTGTCTATGTGAACAGCCGTATGTCGTTTGACTGAGCCAATTACAATAAAGTTCCTGCAACGACACACGTCTGCAATTTGCCGGTAGAATCCCAAGGATCGAGAAAGTTACATTATCCAATCACTGACCATGAAGCAGAACTGCATATGTGCACGTAAGTCACCAAAATTATTTTCGCAAAAAAAACAGGGGTCCCTAGTCACAGTGAATAACAAATTATGACAAAAATATTAGTTTAAGTTTGCGAAACTGAACGCATTGTTTAAAAACTTTCAGTCGGTTTTTATAACGATTTCAGCGAAATAAAAATATCGTGATGACTGCCCTTACAATTTGAACGTATATTTGGGAAACAAGGACACGAATATTTACTTAAATGTACAACCTTCGGAACGAAAAGGAGGATAAGTACTGTAGGTTGGGCTTGACGCATAGTCGAAAGCGATGTCATTAGAGACAACAGGAACCAACAACCAGACACGAAGTAGGTATAAGAAATCCGCCATGACCTATAGTTACAGCCAGAGTGATTTTTGGTGAAAAAGACTTCTGCAACAATTTGTTTCAATGCATTATGTGCACATCTGTTTCTCTGCTTCGTGGTCAATGATTGGAAGTTTTTAATTTTCAGCACCTCGGGGTCCTACCTGCAAATCACGAACGTGTGGTGTCGCGGTAACATTGTTCTGGTATCTGGTTGGTGCAGTCAAATGAGCCACGCCTCTGCCTTACTATATTCTGCCAATAACCACGACCCAGAGTGGCAGGTGTGCAGGTAAGGCATTGAAACAAGTGGTTGCAAAACTCTTTTCACCAATAGTTAGGGGCAATCTCAGCATACACCTGGAGTGTGGCTGGAGGTATCTCATCCTGGCCCCTGGTGTTCAAGCAACCCTAAGTAGAGAGGTAGAAGAGAGCCTTTCCCTGCGAGGTTTACCAGTTGCCTTCCGTAATACAAGTAAGTGAAGTTATTCAAGAGCCCATGTTACTCACCATGCTGAATTTTTCTTACTTTCTTCCTGATCACGAATTTGGCCACATCCATTTGAAAATATTTTAACAGGAACTTAGCATACTATTTTACATTGCATTATGCACATTTTATTCGAAATGAAACAGCGTGATTATGAAATAATTAAGTTAATCAAAATTTCAAGACAACAGTTTTCTCTCATTATGCGGTAAAGACTAAATAAATCCTTATGCCAACTTAGTCCAGTAATTCGCTGTTTTTCAACACCCAGAAAAGTACGAACAAATACATATTTTCATTCCTGAAATACTCGAACACGCATAGGCCTACTCGTAATTTTGTAGGTTCTTATCGACGTGGCAATATTTTATCTTCTGGGCGCAAGAAACTGTTTTTGTCCAAAAACTATATCGTAGAAAGTGGCCACGCGCACTAGCCTGTTAATAACGTAGTAAGAGATAACGGCGCAAAACTACAATCAGAAAATTTTAATAAATAAAATTTAATGACAATAATGCACTGAAAGAAAACAATTATAGGAAGTTTTCCTGCAAAATCTTTTTAAGTAACCGCAAAACAATTTTGTGGTAGCTAAATACTTTAAGGGCTTGGGCCCGAGTATCTCTCACTGCGCACAGAGCTAAGGTTAACATGAATGTTGTTCTCGTTTGAATAGTAGAATTTACTTGCAGTTCAATGAAGTGCGGTGTAAAAATAATTAATTGTTGAGCATCTGATAACTAATCAAAAATACACTTATATTATTCGTGGTCATTCTTCAAATAAATCCGTCTTTATGTTTTGTCATTTGTATGCTGTGTTACGATTTCGTCCAAACGTTTTTTAGCGCATTAGGTGCCTTTCCCAGGCAATTTGCGAATAAATCTTAAAACAATAATAATATGGGTACTGGTCCAAAATCGTAGGTCAATTTCTTATAATGGCTTGTGATAATTGTCATAATTTGTCGTTACTAGTCAAGTTTTTAAGTTACCCCACAAGGTGTGCAGTATACTAAGTACGAAAACGTCAGCAATACATAACACGTGCATAAAGACAGTAATTAAAGGTACAGAATGCTGCATAAGATATAGGATAAGAAAATGAGCAATTTTACCGTTTTTACAGTAGGCCTAGTTTAATATGTTTCTTAAACTTTTCTCCAAAGGGTATTTTAAAGTTACGACATAATTTTAAGAAAATACGACCTTAGGCAAGGCAATCAAGGTTGGAGAAATTGTGGGGTAGGTAACAAACAATTTTTTGGCAGGGGTACAGAAAAAAGTAATGCAGTAGCATTGACAATTATAGGGCAGAGGTAGTGAAAATTTTAGGGTAGGAGTACTATAAATGTGAGGCAGTGACATTAAAAATAATGTGATAGAGGAACAGTAAACTGTAGGGTAGGGGAACAGTAAATTGTAGCGGTAGGACTATTAAAAACGAGAGGCAAGGAAATAATAATGGAGCAGAAGAACAGAAAATTGTAGGGTAGCACAATTAAAAATGTGTAGCAGAGACAAAATAAATAAATAAACGCTCACAACTGTGAATGGTGAGATCACATGTTCCCACCTCTAGAAAACCCTCTTCAAAACATCCCTGAACCTACCAACCCCCTTCACCGTCACCAACTTCCTATCCATTTGTGTGGATGTATACTGGAGACTAAGAAATAAATAAATAAAATAAAGTCAAGTCATCCTGCAAAACATTCCACTACCTTGCTGACCTTACAAACACAGACTGCCTACTCAGCTCCATTCTCCTCCACACCCTCTCAATCTTCTGGCTGTTGCTTCCTCTCCCTCTATACCCCTCTTTAGTTAGGCGACAATGTAACCCTCCCCATCCTCACCTCAGAGCTATAGCCTCATTCAGTACCCTTCCCATCAAAACTTAGGATCTTCTCTCCTTCGTAACCACCCTTTCCACCAGTTTTTGCAGCACAACCCCTAGATACTTATATTATGTGGCTGCTTTTATCTCTTGCCCACTCCATCTGTAAATGACTCTGCTTATCACTCTCTTCCTAGTAAACCTGACTAACACAAACAATGATCATCTTGTTTTCCACAGTCCAGAAACACAACCTGTCAATGTCTGCCAGCAAGTTAACCCCACTGCCCACCACTAAGTATAAAATACAGTCATCTGCAAACAATCTTATTTTGCCACTAATCCCAATAACCATACCATTCGGCATAATGGTGAACAATACCGGACTGAACAAACTTCTCTGTGGCATCCCTGATGTCACCTCGTTGTCTGCTGTCAATTACACCCCTCCTTTCACGCTCTGCCACTGTCCTTGGAGGAAGACCCAAATCCATTTCCATTTAATTTTTTTATATTTGTCTCACTATTCCAGTACTAAATTGTTTCAAACACTGACAAGTACTGAGCCTGCAGCATATCAGCTTTCTCTCTGTCATTTGTCGTAGTTTGTCCATTCACACTTGTCAATGTTGCGATCCCTTCTTCAACCCCCTTGCCTTCTTCAGACATTAAAACTAATCATTAAAATAGAGGTACCGTTCAGAAAAATTTAGGGTTTGGCCTAAGCACAAAATTGTACAGCTGGGGCACAGGAAATGTGAGGAAGAAATATTTAAATTTATGGGGCAGAGGTAAACAAAATTGTAGGGTAGGTGCACTGGATATGTTAACCAAGAATATTAAATATTGTTGCGTACCATGTGCCTGGAGGCCGGTGGTCGGTGGCTGTTTCGTAACATTTTGTGGATTGGCCCCTGAATCACAGGTTGGGCAAAATATTTTTTCCGTGTGATGATCACCAAACAGTAACGAAACTAACAGAATTAATTTATAACGGCAGCAAAGACGTAAGTAGGGTGTGAGAGGGGGAGGGGGGGAGATACGTGGCATATACCTCGGGCGTCGGTGGAAAGGGGGCAATAAACTGACAGATATTTATATTTTACAATCGACGAAAGATGTCAGGACGGCTACGAAGGCGGTGGGAGAGGGAGGAGTGAGGCAGGGCGAGCTCTTGCCCCGGGCGCAAACTGGCTTAGTGACATCTCTGAACGACAGTGGAGGGTTTCCCTATCTAGACAATGATTCGAACAAGCAGTAGTTATGTATTTTATCGCCTTTCTCCAGACAAGATTAGCCGGTAGCGGCACGCGCACGATTCGCTGGCGTGACAAACTTCATTCGGACGAGCGGAAAATTACGCGAGTGGAAAATTCCGCCAGAAATGGGAAGGAACGGAAAATTCCACACGAATGTGCAACTCCCCGTACGAACGGATCTCGACGAACGGGTCAATTAATGTCGGGGCCAGATTCGTCGTTCCTGCCAGTGGACAGTCGTCAACTGATCTGACAAGGAAGAGTTGGGTGTTCCCTTAACACGCTTGTTTAGAAAGAGGTCAATATATTAATTTTAAACTTTAGTTAAAAAAAAAAAAACCAACTGGATGAAAATTATAGTACATAAATAACCGAGAGCAAAAGTGTTTTATTCTTGTGGATAGAATATTGTTTTTAAACAACAATTACAGGTGCCAGAACTAAGAGTCGGAAGTGATCTCGTGCTGCAACTGAGAACGGTTGGTGTGAAACCTCAGGGAGGCGGGGTAGGGGGTTGGCGGGGGGGGGGTCTAAGTGTCACGCCAGTCTGCTGCCAGCGTTTGTATTTCACTTAGTTCCCCACGCCTCAATACGATTTGATTTTACACACAGTTTGTAGTTTATTTTGTTAAAAATCATGCCTACGAAAATAAATAAATTTCCTGATAGAAAAAAAACTAATTCGAAAGAACATGTGATTTTTATTAGGCCTACTAGGCTAAATACGCTGTTTTTGACTTTCGGACTATATTAAGAGTGTTGGCCGTTATGACGAGAAAAGTGAGTGGTATTGTCGGTTAGGCCGTGATTACGATGACTTCACGTTCACGTATCACTTATCACTTTATCACGTTCATGTGTACGTAATACGTAATCAGTTGAGGTGCCATGTTAAGATCATTCACGTAAGCTGCAAGCAGGCAATGCCAAACGTCGCGAGAGAGCCTTAAAATTAATTGTCAAAGATATCATGACACAATATAAGTAGAGATGATGGTTAGAGGTACGTCAATTTCGCGGATTCATCTGGCAGCAGCCTAGACTTGTCAGTCCTATACACACAATGGACACAATCGATTATCTATTGGCTTATAACCGTACAAGCAGGTAGCAAGCGACAGCACTTCGCATTATTTCCTTACTTACTACTGGCTTGCAGTAGTCAAACGCGTTTCGTAACAGCCGCCAGCAAGTCACAGACATGACAATGAAGTATACATAATTGGCGTTCAACCTGACCTGGAATGTATCTGCGAAATTTACGTACCTCTAATGATGGTTTATCGCGGGAAAAGTTGACTGTTTGATGGATTTCAATACACGTCCAGCTTACCTGAAGATTACTGGCTTTAGTTTGTACGTGGAGCTGTTGCCCTATTTGAATGAGCCAATAAGAATCCTGATATTGTAATATTTGATGTCTGCAGACCGCTACGTTGTGTCAGTGTTTTCAAGGCTATCTTGGCACAAAACATTTTCGCGATATACCATCATCTCTAAATATAAGTCATTAACTCCTCCGAAATGTGATTGGCCCGGGTGATCACGCGGGTTTGACTTCACGAAAAGTTTGACGTCGACAAGCCTTTCGTTTCGTGAAAGTGAACGGAAGAATAAAGTGACGCGATCGAAACAGAGCCGTTCAAATGCGTGTGTCAATGTGTTTCCTGCCTACGTGAAAGAGAATGTAAAGTGTACGTGAATGCATCGTAATCCCGGCCTTAGCTTGAACAACTGTAAAGTGTGGGGAAAGGAAAAGTACCTCGCTGACGTGTCGTACATGTGTTTGGTCAGATACGAGGCGGCAGTGTAGTTTGTCTCTAGTGAAGCAAGGCCACGTGCACATACTTTCTTCTGCAATAAACCTGAAAAAGAAAACAAGAAATTGCCTACCTACCACTGGTGAGTTGAATCCTTACTGTTTCTTGTAAATACGCAACTACAATCTCGAAATATCCTCGTTTATACAGTTGGTGCAATTATTGATCTTCAAAGAAAAAAACTGCTCCATTAGTTTGCATTACGGAAGAAACGACGCTTCTATTAGGAACAAAACCAAGGTGTTGAACTAGACGGCTTTTAAACGTGGAAGGTACAGTCAGAGGAAATAACGAAGAAATGTCAACTTATTTCAAAGACATTTCGTACGCTTTCATAGGAGAACTTTAATGGTATACCTAAAGAACTTTATTATTTCTCAAATGGATCGACCCATTTAAAATTTGTAATAATAGCAAATTATGTGATTGGTCTCCTTGCAAGTTGCCATCGAGGATTAATTTATTTCAGATAACTTTATGAACAACATGCAGTGTGTTAAGCACGGAGGTATTAGTCTATGGAGTGGAAGCCTTTGAGCAAATTTGAAGCCGGCCAACAGACGACGTTTAAAGACTAGTGGTGGCAAAAACATGTAAACATAGCATTGAGCTGAATGAAAATGTTTTGGTTTTTTGTTAACTACACATTATGGTGAAAGTATGTGCAGTTCTTGGCCTTACAAACAGATTCGATCGTTGCGGAGGATTATCTTTGTACAGGTAAGAAACTTTTATTTAAATTCATCAAGTTTATAAAGTACATACACACAGCGAGAGCTAATTCGGTTGTTTTTATATTTCTGAAGCAATTGTAAACTGTTGTGTACGATTCAAATAGAGAATATGCGCGAATTTTTGTAAACAAATTACATAATTACATTGCTTTCTGCTATTGTTTTGCCACCCAAAACATGGCGACTCATGAAAAATAACGCCCTGCGCATGCGCAGTTCTAAAATGTTCTAAAATGATCGGCTTCACACGATTACCATTGAAATGTACGGCAGATGCCACTCCATAGACTAATACCTCCATGGTGTTAATGCGTATGACTTTGTTAATATGTAGTTTGAATTTAATTTTTTTAAAAATTATTCTAACTCTTTAACACGCAAGTAAAGGATTTTTAAGGAAAAGAGACTTCTTCTGAACTAGCTAACTCTGTTCAGATTTTTATGCGATCTATGTCATGAAGAATAGTTTGATTTGTTGAGAAAATACTGATGAGCTAAAATTTTTCCAATTGGTGTGTTTAAGATTCGGTTCTGTCAATTTACATTATATCTGTGGCTTAATGCAAGAACAATTAATGTCAATATATCGTGTGTAAATCAAACACAGAATGCCTGATTATCACACATATGGTATACTGACATTGGTTGTTCTTGCATTAAGCCGTGAGTGGCAGAGTGGGGAGGGGGGGGGGGCAAAAGGGGCAAACACCCAGGGACCCGAGGCAGTGAACAGAAAAATATGATAAAATAAAACATTTAGAAAAATTATTTTTCCCACATAATTTGTCTCACGTTTCACAATTTGTTGCTTCAATTGTTATTTAGCAGCAAAATAAATGTTATATTTAGTTTTCATTGGGAATATGCTTGCAGAACAGCCATAACGCCGAAAAATATACCTAAATATCTTATATCGACCGGTCGAACCGTTCGCACTCACTCGGCTCCTGTGTATCAGACACGCCTTCTTTGTTTAGATTTAAAACAGACCCATTTTATTGTAGTGCAAACCTTTGACACTAGAGTATTATTGTGTATACCAATGTATTCTTAAATAATGTGATGTGCGTGAAAACTGAATAATGGCACATTACAAACATAAATCGGGCGCCCAGAAACGCAAGAAACGGAGGAAAAAAATTGGAGGTCAGTAAAAGATGCAGTAGAACATTGTTTGATGTCGGTATAAAACTGAATGTTGAAAATGGTTGTGATACAAATAACCCTGGTCCGAGCTGCGATATTTACAGTCTATCGCATCTAAAACTGCAGATAATACTGTATTTAACATCTACAAAATTTGGCCATGTTAATGAAAATTATAAATTGTGTGAATAAAGCTTTTATTTTGACTAAAGTGGAATTTAGTAATTAGTTTGGCTATAAACAAGACTGGTTAGAATTAATTGGTAGGCTAACATTTACTCATGCGGGCGGCATAGTTCAACTTCAGGAGGGGGTAAAATAATTTTCTAGGTAGTGGATGAAAGGCTTTCTAGGTGCCTGCTTACCAACTTGTGAATTGTATTGCAATAAAATTTATGTAACTACGTTTATGTGATAAAATCTTGATTATAGGAGGTTGATTCAAAATGTGTCATCTGTAACTTAAAAAAAAAATAGTATTTGGGATGGTATGGTATATTTGAGTGGCCCCTAAGGACTTACTTGCCCATGGCCCTGGAAATCCTGTCAATGGCATATATATATATATATATATATATATATATATATATATATATATATATATATATATATATATATATATATAGGATCAGCACAGAATAAATATGCAATTTCAAACAATCATAAAAAAGAAACGGTACAATATATTTGCGTCAAACCATTTCCTATCAATACAGTATCTGTGGAAGTTTTTGTGACGTATGAACGCAATTCCTTTGTTGCAGGCTGCCGCTGCCAGATAGTGCAAGTGTAGAAAATGGCACCTCACCACAACAGAAGAGCTGGTGTGTCCCGCAGTTAGCAAAAACAGAGTACTGTAACCGCCATGCAACGAACATTTCGCATGCACTTTCACCAGGAGCCACCCACCAGAGTATCCGTACCAACTTGGTACAAACACTTTGAAGATAACGGCGGCGTTTACAAAAGCAGGAGTCCTGGTCGCCCTACTGTGCCATAGCATGCCGTGGATCGTGTTCTAAAAGCATTCCAGTGAAGCATACACAAATCAACACGTCGAGCAAGTCGTGAGCTGCAGATCCCACAAACAACCATTTCCAAAATCTTGCGTAAACGGTTGCACATGGAACCGTATAGACTGCAGCTGGTCCAGGCACTGACTCCCAGAGATTATGCGGCAGTGCGGCACGATCGGTCTTTTGCATCGAGATATTGGCAAGAATGGACAATGACGAAAACCTGTGGAAGAGGTTAATTTTTAGCGACGAAGAAGCATTTCACACTAACGCTAAAGTTAATAGTTACAATGTTCGTGTTTTGGGGAACAATACTTTCATATAGAAAAAAATTACAAATTCCAGATGTATTATTAAAATACAAAAATTTGTTTGGATGGATTTTTATATACGTAAAGCTCTCTAGACAGTGACATGTACTTTTACTATGAATTATTTCGTTTCATTACGTTTATTGGTTTCCGGGGGTGTTTGAACTAAAACATGCAGATTTTGACTTTGAAACGCCATTATGGGAAAACTATGTGAACTAATTTTTTTTTTGTAACAGGATGATGTACTCCCAAGTAATGTCTACAAAACTAAAAAACTGTTTCATACAAATAAAAATTATGATTCTTCTCCCTCTATGAAGCCCTCAAATACGGCAGACAGCAGTCTGCTTGGCGTTTAAGCCTTTGCGCAATAGGTAGCAGCGAGAAGGCGGCTGGAAGATGGCGGCGAGGAGACGAGGAATGGCAAGGCTCGGTGCGGGAGAAACGTAGCAGTGAGCAAAAGGCAGTGGTGTAAAGATGAGTGTGTGGCGACGAAGTACTGTAGAGAAAGTGCGTGGGACTTACATTCGTGTGTGTGACTGACGAGTCGGTTATATTAGGATGAAGGAAAAACTATTACTGGTGTAATGCGAAAGTTCGAAAACTAACAATTTGAAGTGTTGTGTGACTTACATAAAATGTAAAAAACGATATTTGTGATAAAAGAGTCAACTCGTAGTACAGTAATTTTAAAATGCAGTAGTTGCAAATTTGCATGCCAATATTGTGGGGAAACAGACCTCACATTTAGGGAAACAACAAATGTCATATGAATATAGGTTCAAAAATATACCATTTCTGCACTGAAGTTCTCATACCAGATGAGTCGTACGAACCTTTTAATTGGTCACAGTCGCAGTGCATTGTGCGCAGGAAGAGATTCATAATGTGGTATTCCAATGCTGAGTTGCTGATACATTTCGTGTACGGGTGGCAGATGGTAATGACAGCGCTGCACAACATTTATACCGTGTTCAGTTCCCACAACGACAGTGCCCAGACAGGCAAATATTTGTAGCAACGCCTCTTGGGATCATTGGAACTTCGCAACCTTAACCCGGTATTGGCGACAGCTGATGGCCGAGATGGAGTCGTGCAAAAGGCGGCTTCTATGACATTCTACAGTAACATGATCCAACCAATGAGCTATGCACTGTATGTCACGTATTGTGAACTCTAGTGCAGAAACGGATCATTTTCGGACCTTACAAAAATAGTTTGAGCCTCTAGATGAGGAGGTTGTTTCCCCAAAATATTGTAAACAATTTTACAACACAGTGTATACAGTAATTGAGTGAAAATATTTATTAATTGAACTGCATGTTGAAGACACACACGTGTTGTAATAAAATGCCTTAATAAATAACGAAAATTAGTTATTTCAATCAAGTAACCAAGTTCTCCATCTCAATAGTCTTGCTACGCTTAGGGTTAAAATTTGTAACACTGGTGTCAAAAGTAGGATACAGGCATTTAGTTTGATAATAGCTCAGTAAATCTGGCTGAATAAATATTTCACACAGTTATATTATTTATAAGAACTAACAATATTACACTAGATACATTTGTATATAGACAAACATAACGGTCACTAGGATGGTGACACACTTAAATTAAAATGTTGTGACAGTAAATAGAAGGTCTGGGTGCTAGTGTAAACAGCATGTATGTAAATGTTAGAATGTAAAAATAAAACTAGAAACGAAAATTGTGGTGTAATTAAGTAGTGTACATAGGTTATGAATATTAATGAAACTGTAAATAGTCAGATTAGAGGTTCTAAGGAAACTGTATCATATAGTTCATTTAAGAGAACATTGAGCCTAGAAAGAAAATTGATAGGGTTGAATGAAAATGTGGACAAGAAAATAAGCAGCATAAACTAAAATGTGCACAGAAAATCTGACGGAATGAAAATGCGGGCAAAAAATAGGTAGCGTTAATGAAATGGCGAACCAGAGTGTCAGTGAAAGAATATCTTTGTAGTGTTAGTGAAAGAACATACGGTGTCAATGGAATACCCATATAGAAAAATGCAAATGGTCAATTAACGACTTTCAGCCTATTTGAAACTCGAAGTCAGTTGGCTAACTCGGCACCTACCAGCCATCCCCTGGTCACAGCTGGTCCATCAGTGTAGAATACTCTGTACACAACATCAATGGAGTGCCATACATGTTGCAATATAGCTGGTCTGACGTCAGTGGAAAATGTGTGGCATACCTACTCTCAACCATTAGTCTCATAGCTGTCAATATTCCATCAACATGCCATTCATGGCACATCAGATATATATATATTTTCCGGCAGTATACCATGAGTGAGCCAGCTGTCTAAGCCCTTGAGTACTTCTATGTCACCCAGCAATGCTGCTATCAATAAAACAACAGTAGTTGGCCGACTGTATCCTGCTATATGAGTAGAAGAAGAATAAAACGTATTGCAGAACGAATGAACAGAGTGCGACGAATGAAGGCGAACATTCAGTCAGCACAGTGACGTTTGAGAAAGACAGCGACGATAAGGGACACAATCGTAACAACCACAAAACACCAGAGTGCGCCGAGAAGATCGTCAGTGGTGCTGGAACCAGTTCCCCAGGGTCGCAAAGATGTCGCAATTGCACATGCCCCATACTGCCAAACTCCTTGACGTGAATCCCCTCACCAGTTTAAGAGTGTCGCTACATTTGCTGGACGGTCTTTGACAGCAGTACTGGTACTAATCATACTATAATCACTGCCCAAACGACACAGACTACATCAATCCACACTGGTGTCCGCCTTAAGGCCCAATTCGACCGAGGCAACATTTAGGCAACATGTCGCATGTGGCTGACGACAGCTGTAATGCGGCTTGTCGTCTGCGGCAAAGCATGGTGCCTGCGGCACGCCAATAACGCCCAACTGTGCAACTACACACAACGAACAGGGAAGCCAGTACATGAAGAGATGAAGAGTACTATTTCACCACTGTAACGGGCGAGACCATGCCATTTAAGAATAAGGTGTTCAACTAAAACTTGAACTTCAGTCTAAATCATGACATTTGTGTAGTTGAAATAGAGGACGAATGCCTCTGGGAGATATGTACTTTTCGTGCCGGAGTTCGGTGCAATAACGATACTTGGAATGGATCTGCAAGTAGGCCGGAGTTCGGTGCAATAACGATACTTGGAATGGATCTGCAAGTAGGCGATACTGAGTTAGTGTTATCATTCGAAAGGTATGTCCTCACCAACAATTGCCCAGCAGTCTGTTGTCAATTCACTGTGCTACTTGCTTCGAAAGAAGTAGTTAACGCATGATGACATAAGTCAAAATGTATAAGTCATTTTGGTCTAACTGAGCCTATGAAAACAAGTACCGGAGGCTATTTAAATAACGAAGATGTAAGTCTCCATGGTATTTCACAGTTTCCAGTCAAAATATGACCTAGCAATCATACTTGATGAGTAGAGATGATGGTTTATCGCGGGAAAAGTTGACTGTTTGATGGATTTGAATACACGTCCAGCTTACCAGAAGATTACTGACTTCAGCTTGTACATGGCGCTGTTGCCCTATTTGACTGAGCCAATAAGAATCCCGATATTGTAATATTTGATGTCTGCAGACAGCTACGTTGTGTCAGTGTTTTCAAGGCTATCTTGGCACAAAACATTTTCGCGATATACCATCATTAGGGCCACGATTTTGTCGCGAAAAGATTTTTGCCCCACTTTGTTTCAGTGACTCACGTGCACATCGTCAGTTCTGTTTCAAGGTTATTGGCAGCGTGTCTTTGTTCAGACACGTTTCTCATTTTACTGCACCAATCAGAATAAGATTATCGTGAGTCTGTACATCTATAATTTGCCAAGGCAAGTGAGGGTAAAATCATCCAACCACAGACGATGTAGCAGAGCTGCAGGTGTGCACATGACGCATCGAAACCAAATGTTGCAAAAATATTTTCGCCATAAAATCGCGGCTCTAACCATCATCTCTATTGATGAGGAAGCAACAATATCCGGGTAGAACCAGTGTTACATAACTTCACGCGGATTCAGGCAAGGCACGGCCAATAAAACAACACCCTATGCGACTGCTTCTAGCATAAAATGAGGCAATCTATGTTATCATAAAAGAGAGTGAGGATCTAAATGTGACAGGGTCATCTTTCAGCCCATGGTCGTCTCCAATTGTGTTAGTAAAAAAGAGCAGTGGTCAATAACATTCTGTGTCGATTACTGGCAGCTTAATGAGGTGACCAATAAATAGTCTTAACTCACCTCCACAGTCGTTTAAACTGGATAGCTTGGCAGGAGTCCACTGGCTTTGACCATGCACAAGAAGAGTGGTTACTGACAATGAAAAGTAGGCCCATACGATAAGGAAAATATTGCCTTTCTGTGTATCCCTTATTGCATACAAATTTTTCTCTGGTATGTGAATATTTTTCGTACGTAGATGCAAAATTTTAGGACTTACTTTGTTATGTTTCAGTGTCGATAGCACCTAACAATGTTGCAAAATTTGTGGGTTTTTTTTAAACGTTAGTTTAGATATCTTATAAAAATTGTTATACTAGAATACGAATTGAACTAAGCTATTAGTTGCAATACAAATTGTCACCATTTCCCACTAGAATTGACCCCTCTAAACACGTCTGTCGAGTTTCCGAACAGCCTGCATACGACCCGGCCTCAAAGAACATTTGCAAACAGCATTATTATGTATTGTTGCGTACCATGTATCTGGAGGCCGGTGGTCGGCGGCTGTTTCGTAACACTTTGTGGACTGGCCCCTGACTCACAGACTGAACGGCTACATGATGGAAGACACGCCGAAGCTACGTCATAGATACCTGTCTTAACTACGTCTTAACCCTACAAGGGCGGCCTACATGACTCAAATAATGTCCGAAACATGCGGTAACGTCTATTTTTAGACCCCTGTAATGCGGTTATTCCCCGACTGTTTCAAGGAGTATAAAAGCGCAAAATCGGCACATTTGGGGAGAGTTCGCTATTGGTCGCGCTAGAGGAAGGTGCTATGGTTGTGGAGAGAGACTGGTGAAGACATCTTGGTGACGTCAGAGTCTATTGTGAGGCAGCAGGCGGCTAACTTTGGAGCAGTGTTGGGAGAACCAAGAGGACTGCTGCGGCGGGCTGACAAGCGAAGAGGAGGTGCGCAACGTGAGTCGAACCGAAGACCTCAAGAGTGAAGACAGCGTTGCACTCGGGGTGCTGCGCAGCACACGACGATTCATCACCACTGCGAACTATTAAGGCTGTACACTGTCACTATTTGAGAAACTGTTGATTTGATATATGACTGAATTTTATTGTGATTTGTAGTGTTTAATTAATTGATTGTAGACATTTTTTTTGTGCTTTAATTGTCAAAGTTAATTAACGTGTCTGTGGTACAGGAGTAATTGTGTACATAACTAATTGTGTTGTGAAAGTTATAGTTGATTGCTGTTTGTGTTTTGTAAGCTTTGTGAGCTAGTGAATTAATATCTTAATTCAACTGTTTTATTTATAATTATAAGACCTCTATCCCAAAAGAATTCGTGGGAATTGCCCACATATAAAGTTTTTGCTTAAACTTGTAACAGTATGGATACAGCCAACTACGTGTGTTGACAACAACATTGTGCCACGCGGCATACATCAGTTCTGAACGTTGGTAGAGGACTTGCCGCGGCTCATATGATTGTTGTCAGCGGGAAGATCACTATCTACACTGCATACTGCAGCGTTTACCAACGAACTTCGTGCGTCATTAGTTACGTACAGACACAAACATCCATCCTTCACTCACTAGAAAAGTGTATGAGTAGACTAACGTCTCGTCTACAACAAGGTCATTAGAGACAGACACACACATATGTTACACATAATGGAATTGGGAGAGAATTCGACTATGGTTTTTGTTAATGGAACCCTCTCAGCATTCGCCTTGAGCGATTTCGGGAAACCATGGGAATCTGAAAACAGATGTTCGAAGCTGGGTTTGGAAATCGGGTCCTCCCGAATGCAATTTCAATGTGGTACAGTTGCGTCAATTCTTGCGGCAACTTACTGGGATCGAAAGTAATGCTACTTAGGAACTAATGGTTCCTTTTGTTTCAAATGCAATGCCACAATAATAATGTTTTATTTTACTCAGGTTTACGTACGTCAAGTAAAAATCTTTTATTTTTAACCATTTTTTTAAACAGAAAATAAATTGTTATATATTTTTATAACTTTTAGCATGTAGTTATAGTGGCATCAGATTTCAGTGAAAATTATTTAATTTTAATAAGTATATAGGGTTTACGTTGGCTGAATGCTGCCATAACACGCAAAATTTGACTTTGTAATGGTGCAATGGGAATATTGTGGATGCTAAAATGTCCCATAGGAGAATAATTTAGTCGCAAGTAACGTTTACAAAGCTAACACAATTCTGTACAATTGTAAAATTACGATTTTTTTACACTTAAAAGCTCCACAAGAGGCTACTCACGTAGGAAGCGTTAATGAGGTGCGAGTCACAAAATCGATGTAGCACTAAGGGTGCTACTGACAGTCGAATGTAATGCAGTATCACCTCTATGAGCAAGCCAGTGTTGCAAGGTACAAGAACTAGAAATTACTGACGAATGAGCGTGAAAGGCTTGCAGTAAAATTAATACTTATTTTGTTTTCGATCCTGACAAGTTGATAGAAGACTTAATTGTAATATATTGTATCGTTAAAAGAATACTGCAGAAGAAGTAAGTGCAGTGAACAACACGCGAATATTCAAGAATAATTGAAAAAAAAAAAAAAAGTAACATCGAGAAGTAGTAGTCTACCATATAAATTGGCAACAACTAATAAACAACGCAATATTTGTACATCAGTAAGTAACAAAGTATTCTGGAATAAACGAAGCAATGAATTTGATTTCCGCCGCTGTCTGAAAGATAGCATCATGATGATAAAACTAATATTAATAATACAATTAAAACTGTTAAGATAATTACGTTACCAAGTTAGAAAGCAAAAGGTTTCAGCGAAACAATTTGGGGAGTAAACATAAACTGTAAAACGCAACAAAAAAACTCATTAGTAATACAGTCTCGTTGAAATATCG